>VWZV01007759.1:1766548-2065356 GCA_013397155.1 Irena cyanogastra
AAAAAAAAAAAAAGAAGAAGAAGTAGAAGAAGAAGGAAACAGCCTTGTATTTTATTACCTGAGACACCTTCAGACTTAAAGCCTTCTGTCAAGGCATAGTTATGTGTTCAAGTGACTGAAATGCATTAATTAGGCATTCAGTTAGAGTCTGGGGTGAGGGGAAAGATGGAGGGAAAAGACCTTTTTTTCCCCACTGTGAGTGATGGCTGATTCAGACATGTCAAGTGGGGTGGTTATTGTGAAGTATGATTGATGCATGTCGGTCCCTGTGATTATCTGCACCTATATGCAAAAACATGTATTTTGCTTTAAATAGCAAAGGAGAGCCTGCATTTTCACAGGAAGCATGATTTTAATCAAATGATGCAGCTGTGTGAACTTTTAAAGTAGTTTTTCTCTCAGAAAAGGGAACATGATTAGTGTTTTAATGTCTTATAGCAGCCAAGAGATTTCTTCAGCGAGAACTTCAGTTGGTGGCAGTGCTACAGTGTCCTTCTTCTCATAAGGAAGGACACAAGACAAATAAGCTCGCAAACAATTTGAGTGTAGCTCTGCATATGGGCAGCAGTAGGTTGATGTTTGCCAAAGGCTTGCAGAAGAATCAGCATCCCTGGCTGGAGGTGAGGCAGCAGAAAGTGCTGAGGGAGGATCCAGGACTGCTTTTGAGTTCAAAAGTGATCCTCAACATTGAGGCAAGACCTATCTGTAATGAAAGTAACCAGGACGCTGTTGTCATCTCTCACCAGTAAAAATGAGCACCCTTTGCTCTCTTGAGTGTATGTGTCTAAGCCACCTGAGGGTTTGCTATCTGTTTTCCAATACTGGGACCTCTGTTTCTTACTTAGAACTACTTATGACTTGCATACTTCATCAGTGGTAGCATAAAATGGCACTCTCTCTCTGCCCTCAGGAACTAAAATTATTCCAGAGCATTCTGGATATGCTCTGTTTTTGTGCTAGTAGCTATCTCAGCCCATATTTATTAGGGAAAAAATGCAGACTGAGTAATATGAAAAAGGATTGTCCACCTTTATGACTTGCCAGCTATTTGCTCATTATGTTTATTTCCAGCTAGAGTAGGAATGAAATTTATGTGAGGAAATTATTTACCAGCTTTCTGTTAGCATCTTTATCACTTGCCAATTTAGAGAAATGTTTAGAGCAACAAGTCAGCAGTTCTGAGAGGAAAAATTATGTGGGTCCAAAAGCAACTTTATCTGATCATTGTTCCACCCAGTTTGACCTACAATAAGGAAAACATTTCTCTGCATGGTTTCCAAAGCATATTGCAATTTTGGTCAGAGTCTTGATAAATGTAAAACCTGTTTATTGTGTACAACCTTTTTAAAGTCTGAGCAGAAGGCTTCTTATTGGTCCCTGCTCTGGGTTGTGTCCAGCCTTGTGTATTTATACATCATGAACCAAAATAATCTTGGTCTTAGAAGGTGATTGTAAACATGTAGCTGTGAAAGACAACCTTTATGTATTGTGCAGGGAGAGTTTCCACTTTGTTCCCTGCATTCCTATACTGGAAGAGGATTTGCCATATCCTCAAGAAATTCCCTGTTTCAGACCTTCCTCCATTACTGAGTCCACATTTCCATTCATGCATCCTAGTTCTTGTACATCTCAGTGATGGTTAGCAGGAAGGCAAACATGAGAACTCATCAATGGGATACCTAGAAGGATACCTCTGAAAAGGAGTTCGGGCTCAGGCACATAATAAATCAGTATGTGGTCATCCATCTGCAAAAACTTGCAGTTACATTGTTGTTTGAACATTCTGTAAATAGCCTAAGGCAGTTTAATACTTTTCATACCTCTGCCTATTTATGCCCATGTTTTCTGGTCTGATAGCCTCAGTCTTCATTGCACATAATGAATATGATTCAGCCTCACTTCTGAGCTGAATATAAAGGATACTATCGTAAAAAAACAGAGGGTTTTTTTTTTGTTTTGGGGTTACTTTCAGATTCAAAATACCGTATCAATACTTGTAATCACCAGGTGCTCCAAGTGTAGGTCAATGCTTAGGAAAGGCCTTGAAGTCATCACTTCTTAGTTCTTTATCTTTTCTGCTGACATTAAATAGTGTGGTAGGAGCCTATCACAGACCAAGCTCCCACCATGGAACTAGGGTATGTGCAAGTGCAAACCTGACACCAAGGGATCGCTTTCAGGGTGTGTGATTTTAGACACAGCCTGTACATCTTGGAAAATAACCTTAATGCATTAGAGGACCTGAGTCTTAACCCTTCTGTGTCTCAGTTTTCCTACCTGCTCAGTATGTGCCCTACCGCCTCTTTCCTGTGTGTGAGGGAACTATTTAGATTGTGAAGTCCTTAGTTCTCCATCTACGAAGAAAATCTTGCAATGTTTCTGAAAGAACTACCCACAGCACTATGGACCATTCCTGCTCTAACACTAAGCTTTTATCTTTCACAAAAAGAATACGAAAGGGGGGAAACCTGTTTCCCCTGCAGATCCTTTCTGTTTGCTAAAGGTGCATCAGCATCCACAGCTCTTCAGGGTTTTGCACAGCAATAATCTTCATTGTGTTCAGCTCTGTGCACAGCAATTTGTTGACTAATTACTCCTGAACTAGTTTGATATTTCTAGTGCACAATTTAAAACATTCAGGAATAAGGTCTTTGCTTTTCTTGTCTCCCAATTAACTATTTCAGGCATAAGCATCCCCTGGAGCTGGGAGGGGAAAAACATAACTGATCCCAGCTTGTGGTGCTGTATCAGTTGAGAATCCAAGGCAAGAATCAAAGGCTGTGTTTTATTCTACCCCAAATGAAATCCCACTGTGACATGTCAGCACAATATTTACTTTGTACTGATTGGATCCCAGGCTTCCGAACAGAGAGCAAGGAGCTAAGAAATCCCTATGCTGATAATAGCCGTCTCTTATCAATCAGATGGCATTAGCGGTGAATGCGCAGTTGCACAATTCCGCTCTGGTCAGATTTTAGTTTAAACTTTGCTTCCATCTCGTGGTCAGATCAGGCATTGCATGCAAGAGGGATTGCTCGCTGTTTTAGCACTTTTTAAGCCCTAATTTTTCAGGCCTTCTCATAAGGCAGCTTGTGTCATGCTGTAACTGTATCTATTGTAAACATGTATCACTGGGTTTGGGGTTTTCCTTCTTTTTCTAGAGGTGGCTGGATGGGACTATTTTAGACTAAAGATTGTCCTAGTGTGATACAGCATCTTTCAACAAATCTGGTTTTTTTTGTTGTTTTGTTTTGTTTTGTTTTGTGGGGGGGTAGTCTGTTTGTTTGTTGGTTGGTTGGTTATTTTATGGGTTGGGGGGGTTGGTTTGTTTGTTCGCTTATTTTGGGGTTTTGTTTTGTTGGGGTTTTTTTTGGATAAAATGAGGCAAACCATCACACAGCAGGGGAAGATCGTGTGGTGCAGCACAGCTAACCTATTGATTCTTTCTCTCTCAAGCAGCATTCACAATCTTTCTTATTTCCATCTCTAAGACAGAAAGCCCTGCCTTCTTCATTTGTGATACCTTGGCTATTTGTAAGTAATTAGATTTTGTGATTATAGGACTAATTTTTTTCCAGATTTATGACCCGTGCAAGGGAAGCAGCACAAGTGAGCTGCCATCAGAGAGAGGAAGGAGGAAAGAAATGGATGCCTTCTTAGGCAGTAGAAAGACATTGTACTAATTCAACTATTAAATGAGATCTGCTTTTCAAACCGTATCTCCTTGGGTCACCACTGTCCAGTGTTTGTTTTCCTCCAGCACAGCTTTCCTCTTCTTAAGGCCTATCAGCTTTCTAAGGGTTTCTGAAGGCAGAGGGAAACTCACTTCCACACACTTAAAAACATCTATCCCTGTTCTACAATAATTCCCACCTTAACTATGGGTTAGGAAATAATGCAGGAAAGAAAAGAGTTAAAAATGAAATAAATTTTGTGACTAGAGAGCCTTCATATTACAGAACTACCTGCATGGCAGTCATGAAAATCTACAGAGACATCTTTTTTCCATTAAGAGATGAGTTAGTGTCAATGAGAATCCAATTTCTGCTACCTTTCTGTTTGATTAAAATTAAAGTGTGCCTTTCCCTGTAGTAAGAGGTTGTAGTCAGTAATTTGTAACTCACGTTTAAAAAATTTTATATCTCATCAGAAGGCTTGATAATATAGGAAAAGAAAGGATCAATTACTTTCCTGATGCTTTAATGTTCTAGAAAATAAAATTTAATTAGATCAGTTTATCTTGTCCATGAGCCATAATCCTGCACCATTAAAGCAAATGAGTCTTGTTATTGACTTAAAGGTGTGCAAGTTAAAATGTAAATATGAAACAGATACTAAATTTGTGGACAACTTACATGAAGCCAAGTCACAATTGTTAAACTTAATTTGTAAAACAATTGTTAAACTGTTCTTAATTGGGAAATTGCAAGTCATGGCCTGATAGCTCCGTTTGTATCCTAGAAAATAAACTCTGTTGAGAGAAAGTGTGAAAAGAAAGTGTTAAGAGTCAGTGTGAAGATGCCTATTGGTGGTTGTATTGAACTTGGATTTATCTTCTCATTGCAGTCTGTGACTTACCTTTCTTGTATCATCTGCATGTGCCTTCTGCAGTAGCTGTTCTATACTTTTACTAGTCGTGGTTTAAGTTCCTTTGGTCTTGTTTTTCACATATTTGACCTGATGGTGTCCCTTGTAAGAGGCATTTCTATTTTTGAGAAAGGCCAGGCTTGTAGTAACAAAGTCCCTAAGAATGAACCACATACTCTGTTGCCTTTCTGTGTTAGTGTGGCAAAATGGACAAACCAAGAGTAAAAAACCTGAAAGGAGTTTCTGAAATTTATGGTATGTAGCGCAGAGGCCACAAGTAATCATTTTATCAGTACACTTTTGTGGATCATTTTGTCATGATATTTTTAACAATACTTACAGAAGAAAACACTGTTCAACTTAATATACTCAGCTTTTGAAACTGGTAGGGCTCCTTCACCTTAAACTTAGAAAACGATTGCTATGAGCTCCAGTGCCCGCATGATTGTTTAATTATCCTGAAATAACAATTTTGTTACTAATTACATAATAACACCATCCACCCTTTACTGCAATTAAATTTGCGGTGCCTGACTACTAGAAACTGTGTTGTCACAATAAGGGTAGTTTCCTTTATTTGCTTATGCTGAGTTGCAGAATCTATAATTATATGCACGGATCATCAATTTTAGACTAGTTTGTATAATTATAAGTAATTGAACATGAAAGCAATTTAGAAATGACTGTAAAGTACTCTGTCTATTGTGGAATTGGAATAATTAGTAGATTAGAAGGATGATCATCAGTTAAGAAAGAGCTTCATAATTTTAAAGTAATTTGAATATAAATTAAAAAAACACTTCACAAGTTCAGCAGCAGCTTTCCTTGCTTACAATCAGGGATAGTCAGATTTTCAAAGTTGCTCAGATATGTGCGCATTCAGAATGATTTTGGGTTGGTCTGTGTTAATAAATTAGCACAGTAAATTTGTCCACTAATATTTTATGGACTGTATTCATTGTTGTGAATGGAGGCATTATTAATAACATCATTAAATTTCTTGATAATACGTTTTATTTCTAAACAAATAAGAGGCCTATTAAATATAAAGTAAGCATATGTCATTTCTCAGTGTTCGCTGTGCATAGAATAGAGCTTCTTAGTGATTGCAAACAAACTTGATGAAAAGCTGGGTGCAGTGGGAAACAACCATTCTTCACAGGTGTAGCAAAAAATTACGGATGTGTGAGAGTACAGACACATAAATGGTCTGAAATGAAGTTGCTGGGATTGATTTTCTGTCTCCCAAGAGAGCAAATGCTCTGAATTTTGGGCAGGGCCAGAGGAGTCAGCAGGGGCTTAACTAATGTGTCAGAAAACTGTGCTGGTGGGTCTTGCTGCCCACAGGACTTGCACAATGTGACTTCCAGGGACCCACAGATGCCAGCCACTGGTGCTAATCCTGGCTGCAGAAAGGAATTTCACCCAGGGCTGGCTTCACCTTCTCCACTGCTGAAGGCAGAGATGAAGGGAGAGGTGGTGTCCTCTGCTGAGCTGTGAAAGGCAGGCAGGAACTCCACCAGTGCCAGCCCAGGTGAGTTGTGTGAGTGTTCAGATGTTTTCATGCATCTCTTCACAAGGATTTTTGTAGCTAATGGTGGAGTGATGATCAGCTCATTTCTCCTGATGGGGATCAGGGGAAAGAGATCTGCCTAGATTCTCTGGGCCCAGAAGGGAAATAAGCTCAACATTTAGGGACAGATCGTCTTGGTTGTGGCTGACAGGTGTGATAGTTGGGTCTTCAGAGTGGATCTCCACCAAAGCGCAGTGCTTGTATCACTTTCTTCTCTCTCCCTCATAAAAAACTCAAGTCAGCTGCTTATTTTGGGGATCTCACAAATGTCTCTGATCACAGGAAACGGGTATCTGGGGCCAGGTTACAAAACTGTTTGGAAAAATGGTGGTTTCTGCAATTCCCACCTCTAGGGGGTAGTAGCTGAGAACAAAGTACTTCATAGAATTTCTTGTTATTCTCCTCCCAAAAGAAACCATCTTCTATAATCTCACATCGGTTTTGTTTTGCTTATGTTTTATTTCTCTTATCTCAACATAAAAGCAATAAGTTTTTAGAAATAAACAAATATCCTCAGATCAATAGCATTTTCTACTAACCCTGAAGTGAAAGTTGAAAGGAGCAAAGTGAGCCAAACTCAACAAAACCGCTAGAACATGGGCAAGCACATAAAAGGAAATTTGCTTGCAGTGTGATCCATGGCTGGTTTTTGTCAATGCTGAGGCTTCAAGACTAGATATGTTATTGCCCAGTTCTGCGTGGTTTGGAAGTGCCACTACGTGCTGGTATCCCACACATATATAGATTTTGTAGCACTGACATCTGGTGGCAGGAGGCAACGTGAACTCCAGGTGACAGTCTGGCGAACAGGACTCCAATACTCCACACACTCTTCTCATCCCTATTGTTTTCATATATTTTCCAGTAAATACAGTACTTGGTAGAACTAAATGATTGTGGAAGATTTGGGTCTTACTAATGCTGCTACAGTATAATATTAAGTAATAATCAAAAGCTGATGATAACAAAAATCAATTAGCAGTGGTTAAGTGGTAATTAAAGTTGAAGAGATGGAAAAACAAAAAGATGAAGATGCAAATTCAAGATATTCTGTTCATTTTGAGAAAAAAAAATGTTTTATGTGGCCTAATAAAGTTATTAAACACTCACCAATACAAATTTTGGAAAGGCTGCAAAGGAGAATTCTCTTCTGCTCTCTCTTTCTTTTTGGGATTCAAAAGTGCTAAGCAGGTCATCATTTTTCTTTTCTATCTATGTTTTTCCCCTCCTCTTTTCTGCCGCATTGCCTCCAGTGAGTTTCAGGCTTGCATCTGGCTGTGATCAGAGCACTCTGATGATTCCAATAGCAGTGCCAGAAGCAGGAGCTCGAAATCATGAGACATGCCCCAAAAGGCAATAAAACTTCCTGAGATATTTTTAAATTAAATTTGCTGTGCTTTGTACTTGTGTTCTGGAGTTTGAGATATAAGGGATCACATTTTCAAGACTATCCTTAGAATTCTTAGGACTAAGGCTTTGTTTTGTGTACTTTCATTCTTTTTTTCCCCTCAATAAAATCTGGTCCTGTTTCCATGAGCTTGGAGAGAGCTCCCAGAGAGCTCCCAGCTGCTGGAGGAGTCACAGGAGAGCTGCACTAAGCATCTGTGAAACTGTAAGTCTCCACACACCCTATCCATGTCTGTATCTCTGTACTTCAGACCCTGGGTTCCCCTAGCAGACAGTCACATCCCTTGTGGCCCAAGGTAACAGTGACTGTTAATAGCATCTCTCTTTTCTTGAGCATATGCGTTCACATCTGTAGAGAAGTAGTTCTCAGGATAACTTTATTATTAGTCTCAATAAGCAGTAGCTGAAATTCTCAGTTAACTCACCAGATTTTTATAAGACAAAAGCTGTTTCCTGGCAGGGAGGACTTGTAATTCTTTGTTATTTGCTAGGGGGCAACATCTGTTAAGTAATGGTATCATGTTCTGTGTGATTAATGCCAAGATCTGTAACAGCAATACAGTGAAGAGGATGCACATAATAATTACATGCAGAATTTCTGTGCTTGGAAGTGTTAAATAATAAATAATGAGATGCAAAGAAAGCAAAAGAACAGCAATGGCCAGAGATCCTAATTGTATTTAAATGAGAAGACTCTAGCTCATAGGTTCATGTAGACAAATATTATGCTTATGCAGTAGGTATAAGCACAGACAAGTATTTAACTTCTTCATGCAGGCTGTGAACGGCCCAAGCAGATGTCACATTCTGCACAAATGTAGTTTCCACACCACAGGCACTGCTGTGAACACTGCTGTACTGCTGCTGCTCAGTGAAGCCTGGTGACTAGCTAAAGCTTTTGTAGAAATTTAGTCTCTTTGCACTCTGTCTTGTAGTCATTTGAAGGCATAAAATAATTAATTGTAAACAGTTCTAAGGATTTCAGTTTGACACCAGAAAACACTTCAAGTAAAAAGGTGTTTCGTGTTAATTGACCAAGACACAGAGAGAAAGAGGATTTGTACCCAGGTTTAACACAAGTATAGGTCTGATCACAAATTCAAGATAAAAACAAATAAAGAAGACTGTAAGCCTTCACAATTCCTAAACTTTATGCAACCAATACATGTTAGGTAGTGTACATATTTTCAATGTTTATTAGCATCTTTAACCATTTTCATAGGCCAGACCTATCCTCATGTTTGGGTGATGGTAGCAGTTACGGTATTATATTCCTGCTCATGTTGAACTCTGGTGCACATCATTCAGGAGAAACTCATAGATAAGAAGGCTTTTGGAAGTTAGATAGTCAGATAGCACTGCTTTTATATTATTTGATTGTTGGTGAAATTCAGGAACACATATTCATGTATTTGTTCTAGGACAGACCTACATGCTGGCAGATGGTTAATATACCCACTGGGGACATATATTTTATGAGCACTAAACTGGATTTGCAAGAAAGAAAGAAATTCATCATGGAAATAATTCAAGAGAGAAATGGTAGGAATAATTCAGTTGATTTTTATTAAAAACTCCTGAATCCTTTTAAAACTGATATACAAGGTGTGATAAATAAAAGGGCACTGAGATCTCCTTCTCCAGATAACAGCCTTTATTAAAGAAATGGCCTAGGAGGGGGTCGGGATGCGCGCGCACACCCACTGTCCCACTACGAGCTGAGGAGNGGTGGGTGCATTTAGCAGAGCATGAATTTGGTAAAACGTAAAGCAGGCACAGGCATAACCAGATGAGTTATTTTTCTTACCCAAGTAGTCCAATTGAATTCTTTACAGGATATACAGGCCTTCAGGATTGTGATGAGTGAGGTTTAATTAATTTTAAACCATCATATTTAATCAAGCACTGTATATTTTCAAAAGGCTACATTCATTCCACTTCTAGGAAGACTTAGAGATCCTTTTATCATTAGTAGTTTATGGGACTTTGGAGCTCTATATTCACTGTGAAGCAAATCTCTTTAATTGACATCACTATGCTGTAAAACTGAATTATTATCCTCAAAGTCAAACCTTAAACTTACACTCAGGTTACAAGAAGGAAGAGCCATTAGACAAGCTAAGCTAAAATTTTAATTGGGATATCATTCATCTGCAAAGCAGCCAGAGTTCATCCTATTTATCCCTATGATAAGTCACTCCAAAAGGCATACATGATAGGACGGTGGACCAAAAAAAAGGGAATATACCCATAGTGATTAATGTAATTTTGCTGAATAAATTTTTCAATCAGTGCTGCTATGGGACAACTGAAATGTTTGGTTTGCATTTTTATAAGCTTCACTCATCAAGCAAATATCAAAGCAAGATAATGACGTCTTAACCTCTCACTGTACAAAATAAGCTTTAAATAATTTAAGTGAAGAAAGAAAAGAGGGTAAAGCCTCTTGTTGTGTTGTGATTTTTTATTGGATTCAAAGGAAAGTACAGAAATTACAGCTTTATTAACTTTCTGTGTGGAAATATGCTTGTAAACAAAGAAGCTGGCTTGCACTGTGGAGGGTTTTTTTGCTGTCTTTAAGCAGGTTTGAGCTTTGCTGATGCTACAAAGCAAGTGGGGCAAAGTCCAATTCTTACTTGGACACAGACTCTGCAAGATGCTCCCCACAAGATGTTGAAGGATCAGGAAAAGGTTCTGTGCCGAAGGTTAGGCTGCAGCTGTGTGAGGAAAGGTAGCCCATTGCTCCTGCAGCCTTGCCAGCTGCCTTTGTTAGATGTGTACCTGTTCTTCAGCCCCTTTGTGCAGCATCCCTTGGGGGTTTCCAGCTGGGTCCTGAAAATAATCTTTTTTTTATTTATATGATCTGGACATGTCATATGTCTTAGTGCCATTGTTGTACTGTTCACAGATTCGCAAAAATGTGTTGGGCAGTTGAGGTCAGTTTTGATATTTTTCTGTGAAACTGCATACTTTTTGAACAGTGTAGAGTTAATGTTAAAAATAACTTCATTTGCATCTTTCACAATAGGTTTGTATAGTGGATTCCAGAAATCGTCTTTCAGGGAAATTTCTCCCTGTTGTATAATGACTGCCATGAGATTTTGAAGCATGGGCTCTTATGGTCCTAAATTTTTTTTCCCCTGATATTTATTACAATTGTAAATAGAGAATTAGGTTTTAAGAGTCTGCACACTCTGTTAAAGAAAACAAGAGACAGCTGTTTCTCTTTACCTGATAGATGGCACCACTGTGTCTAAATGCTTCAGAATAGCGTGTGGTTATGATACTCCAGTCTTCATTAATTGCACTGGTAATATTACAATAAAACATAGAAGTTCTGGCAAACTGGAGCCTCTTTAAGTATCCCTAGTGCAAGTACAGTCTTTCCCCTAAAAAGTTTGCAATCTAAATAGACAAGATTGCCAAGGAGAAGAAGGGACCTTGCTGAGAGAAAGGTAAGGTGACTTGCACAAAGATGTCCAATTAATTTATAGGAGAGCTAAAAGTGTACTTCTCTGTGTCCTTAGAACTTAGGTGGCAGTTCTTCTTGCTGATGGCAGATTTAAGGTTTGCTGTATCACAGTCCTTCTGATCTAGTCCCAGGATTTACAACATCACAGTAAAATTTATAGCAAAATGTGAGGTATCAAATCTGGTAAGTGCAAGAGTCTTATATATTGGAAAGTTGTACTGGATCACTTTTAAGTGCTTCTAGAATTGTATCAGTCAATCTTTTAACCTGTACATAAGATGAGTAATTCCCCCCAAAAAAACTCTTACACCACTCTGAGTTTTCTGTATATGTGAAATATCCAATACACGATTTAGCCCAAGGGCAAAATGTTTTACTGGCTTTTGTTAAAGGTAGTACCAACTGGAAGCATCCCAAGTTCATGACCTCATGATGGACTGGTGAGAAGCTCTCCAGCAAAATGGTTTCTTTTTTCCTACCTGCAAATGCTGATGCATCAGAATGACAATGATTACAATGTTCTTTGGAAAGAATTCAAAGCAGACAAGAAATTACAATGTTCTTTGGACAGAATTCAAAACAGAAAAGAAAGTGAACTTTTGCTGGAAATCTCTCAGACTTTCTTTGCTGGTTTGTGAGCATCCTGTGGTCTGTCTTTTAAAGGAGCTGAGAGTGTGGAGCACTGGCTGTGCTGATTCCCCAGCTCTCAGGCAGGCACATCCTCAGTGAGTACCTCTTGTTTAGGCAACAATTTATCCTTTCAGCTGAGAATGAGGATGAAGAGCACACAGGAGAAGGGTGGACCCCCTGGCCCTCCTGACTGGGGGAAGAAGGGCATCACTTAGCTTAAACATGTGTCTGTAAACAAGGAGATACAGATGTGCAAAATTCTGGCCCACAATCCTTTTTTTTTCCCTGAATTGCCTGCATTCACTAATGCAAAACACTGTCTTTTTTTACAGAGAATTGGGGTTTGGGAAATGAAATACTGGTTTTTGTCTTCTGTGGCACAACAAAAGCATTCATGAGAAACCTCCAGAAGTTGAAATTAGCTCTCCCTCCATACCCCCTGAGCTCTGCTCAGTGATACAGTTACACATTAGAAATGGAGAAGAAATGAAGCTCCAATATTTGTCACTCAGATGCAGTTCTGCTAAGTGCTGGATAGGGGAAGCCTTTCACTGTAAAAGATGCTCCACAGCAGGAAGGTCTGGGACTTGCTGTCGACCACAGAACAATGCAGACTTCCAAAAAACTCAGACTCTCCAGGACAGGCCCTAGAGGTTTCATGCTAGCTGCAGAAAGAGGCTTTCCTGAAATGCAGGCACTATGGAGCACAGATACAAAGAATTATGTCCTCATGAGGCTGTCTGAAGTGCTGACCAAAAGAACACGAAGGATTGCTGAGACCAAGGCTACAACTTGTAGTGCTATAGAGATTTCAAGATTTAAAAAATTTTTGTTGCTTTGAGCAACGTGTTTTTGTTGCTGTGAGCTCTCCATCCACTGCTATGGAGGTACTTTAACTTCTCTGTCTTAGCTGGATGATCCACCCTATGCCCCTTTAAAGCACAGTGCAGAACCTGAAACCTTTTTGATGTGGTTTTCTTTGTAGTCTCTTGATTTTATTTCTCTCTGAATGGAAAAGGGGAGGCTTTTCTTTTCTTGATATGTTTTTCTTCCTCCAGGTATGTGGTATGATAATTTTCTATTACACAGTTTTGGCAACCACCTTGGACTATGCATCACTTCTGCTGCTAAAAAAAACCCCAGTTCTGTTATATGAGAAACCAAGGGGTCCTGTGGCAATAGGATGAGTACAGTAATTCATAAAGCTGAAGTTTTACTGCGAGGGAAGGAAGGTGATTCTTTGACATGGTTGCAGAATCAATCTCATTGAATACAGAGCTGTCAGTCGGGAATGGTTACACGAGAATAGAGGTTGGGAGTGAGGCGATAAACTGATTCAGGCTTTGCTAAAAGACCCAAATAAATTACTACTCTTCCTTGAGTTAAGTGTTCCTGAGGACTTCTCTAAAGGATTTGAGAGTCCATATTCCTCCTGTGTTTGGATGTGCAAGTGTATGGCAAGGTTGCCAGGCAAGAAACTTCTTTAAGACAAAACTTCAGGAGACAAAGTCCTTACTGTTACTGTTTTTTAAAACAAAAATTTGGTACATCTCAAATTCTTGTTTTGTTTGATTTATCTGGTTGGCTGGGGTTTTTTTTATTTGCATCCTCTGTTGTCCTTGGTAATTGTGACTTCTGTCTTTGGTTCCAGACTAGGATGTAATTTGGGGGGGTTCGTGCACAAGGCAGTTTGGTTTGTTCTATAGCAGCTACTGGTGCATCACACAGTTCTGCATTGTGTGAAAAGCAGAATAAAATCCTATGGAAATCCCTGCAGGGAGGTCTCTAGAGCACCTTCTTGTGCATCCTGTAGAGGTGTAACTTCTTCTCATTGACACTTCAGGAATTGTTCATATGTGTGGTCATTGAATTGTGACATGTTAGACCTCAGCTCTGAAGCTGAATTTAGCTGACTGGCCTTGTTTGTGTGAGTTCAATTTAGTTTTGGATTTTTAATTTGATTTCTTTGAATAAGCTTAAGAAACCAAAAGCAAAAAAAGCTGCTAATTGCTAGGATACAGAAGACAAGATGGTCTCATTGTATTGCAAATGTAGCTTTATGGACAAATTTATGATGTCTGAGTACAGGTCAAGCTAGTCAGCTTTGACATTTTCCAAAGTGCTGTACCGTTCCTAAGAGGTATCCTTGCTGTGATGAGTACAGTCTCACTGACACTGTAGCAATAAATGCTTTTTGACACAGTATTTCAAAAGAATTACAGCAGTAGTTTCTGGATTGTGCTCTGATTGTACATAGCAAATAAGGGAGGTTGGAGGCTTTCAATACCTAAATAGGGTCCACAGAATCATAGAATGCTTTGGGTTGAAAGGAACCTTTAAAGCTCATCTAGTCTAACCACTCTGCAATAAACAGAGACATCTTCAACTAGATTAGTTCATTCACATTGTCATCAAACCTGTCCATAGATTCATAGGATCACAGAATGGTTGGAGTGACACAGGAACACATCCAGGTGGGTTTTGAATGTCTCCAGAGAGGGAGACTCCACAACCTCCCTGCACAGCCTGCGACCCTCAATGTAAAAAAGTTCTTCCTCATGCTGAGGTAGAACTTATTGTCTTTCAGTTTATGGCCATTGCTCCTCATCCTGGGCACCACTGAAAAAAGTCTGGCATCATCCTCTTGGCACCTGCTGTCAAGATATTTGTATGCATTAATGAGATCCCCTCTAAGTCTTCTCTGGACTAAATTACCCAGTTCCCTCAGTCTGTCCTCATAAGAGAGATGCTTCAGACCCCAAAACATCTTTGTGTCCCTCCACTGGAACCTCTCCAGGAGCTCTTTGTCTCTCTTGCACTGAGGAAGCGGACACAGCACTCCAGATGTGATCTCACTAGCCAAGCAGAGGGGGAGGATCAGCTCTCTCAACCTGCTGGCCATACTTTTCCTGATGCACGCCAGGACACCATTGGCCCTCCTGGCCACAGTGGCACACTGTCAGCTCATGGTCAACTTGTCACCCACCAAGGCCCCCAGGTCCTTCGTGAATCCATGCTGACTATTCCAAATTACCTTCTTTTGTTTTATATGCACGGTGATGACCTTCAGAATGATCTGTTCCATCACCTTTTTAGAGATGGAGATGAGGCTGATTGAGTCATCCTTCCTGTCCTTTTTGAAGATGGGATTAACATTGGATTTAAGATTGCAAAAAAGCCTCTAAGATCATTGAGTCCAGCCATTTAACCTGCCACTATAGGTCCACCACTAAACCCTGAATCTTTCCAGGGATGGGCTATCTACAACCTCTTTAGAAAACCTATTTGAATGTTTCACCACCCTTGTTATAAAAATTTCTTCCTTATATGTATAGAAGGAATTTACCCTTGTTTAGTTTAAAACCATTACTCCTTGTCCTATCACTACAGGCCCTACCAAAATGTCTGCCCCCATCTTTCTTATAAGCCCCTTTTAGGCCCCAAGGCCTTCTCTTTCCCAGGCTGAGCCAGCCCAGCTCTCTCAGCCTGTCTTTATAGGAGGTGTGCTTGAGTCCTCTGATCATCTTTGTGGCCTCTGGGTTTGCTTCAGCAGGTCCAAGATTTTCTTGTGTTGGGGGCTCCAGATCTGGATGCAGCACTCCAAGTCTTACCGGAGCAGAGTGGAGGGACAGAATGCCCTCCCTCAACCTTCTGGCCATGCTGATTTTGATGTACAACAGGATGTTGTTTAATGCTTTCTGGGCTGTGGGCACGTATTGCCAGTTCATATCCAGTATTTTAGTTGGCAGCACCCCGAAGTCTGCAGAGCTGCTCTCAATCCTTTCATCTCCTAGCCTGTATTGATAGTGTGGCTTCATGCAACTTAAACAGTGTGACTGCACATCAAAGGTGTATGGGCCAAAGAATATGGTGAGCAAGACAAAAGAGGAGCCTCATCTCCTCCTGTTCAGCACCATAAGAGGTATTTGTGTCCTTGAGGTGGTCCATAAACACATAAGAGGAAGATACTTATAAAGTTGATGTCTCCAACATGAATTAGATTCTCTATATTGTATTTATCTTAGGTGAGCTGTTGGTATTGTGACAGATTTTTGTATATACTGTGGAAAAAAATTGTGTGGGTACTTTTAAGCATCATTTTTGAAGTGTACAAATGTTGAGGATTTTTTTCATTAACGCTTTGCAAGTACTGAGTCAGTGCTCTCTCATATGGTGAATAAGAGAATAAAACCGTTTCTCTGAAAAGTTAGAAAGCAAAGTTGTATTAAAAATGCTGCAGTAAGAATTCAGTTTAGATCTCGGTTCTAAAAGATCAAAATTTTCATTTTCTACTTGGTAATGTCAATTGCTAGTTCAACTTCTTCCACCTAGTGTCTCAAGGCTTACTCTTTTTTTAACATTTTTAGATAATTTTCACAATCCACAGCACATAGCTGGACAGGATTTTTGTAATGATTATTAATCTTGGTAGTTTCCCACTTCTTCTTTGCTGATATGGTAAATTATTTTAAGTGGCAGTGTAGTTATTCATTTCAGAGATAAATATTTCAGATGGTTCTTTGGTAGGATGATGAAAAATGTCTGCTTGATGTTACCCTGACTATCGTGGAGATTACTTATGACCATTTAAGATAGTTTAACACTTAGTAGTTTAAGGTGTACATACTATGGAAATAGCAAGTGTACTAGGAGGTAGATTTTGCTCTAGGGAGTTGAATCCAACTGAGCAAAATGGTAGAGGAGCCTGCAGGCTTTTTTCAAAACCCCACCTACCTGCTTATGCTTCCCCCTCTGGATACAGATTTATAGGATAAGATGCAGGCTCTGGATATAATACTCTAATATATTTGTCAAATCCACACCTTCTGAAACAGTAGTTTAGATGCAGCTCTTTGGGTTTGTTTGCCAGTGCAAACTTAGCCAGTGCAACGCTCAAACACTCAAATACATTTCCATTGGTTCTACTGTTCCAAAAGCAGGAACACAGACTGGCTTTCCAAAATCTCCCATTTGTATGCTCAGATACCTATTTTTGTCCAATTGATCATTGTTTTTTTGGCTTTTGGTAGCTTCTGTAAATTGTTTGCACAAACATTTTTCCTGAACAACCTAGATGTTCCCGGGTACTTTGTATGTTTAAGAAGCTCAGAGTGGCTCAAGTGAGGCATCTTCTGCATATGTCTTCTGACAATCTTCTTAAATGTGTGGCTAAAAAAAAAAATTATTCCTTTGGTCTCTGTCAGTTCTTTAAAAAAAAAAACCCTTAGAGAACAGTAATTTTGATGTGCACCCACCGGATTCCAGCTCTGTGAAACACTGATCCTTCCAATGCCAGCAGCTCTTTGTCAGGTTGCTTAGGCCACAGTTCACAAGTAGTTCTCCCCAGGGACATGAGATGTATGCAGGTACTGAATATTAAGGTTGCCTGGGTGCCACACTGAGCACAGAACCTAAAACCTGTATTGGAGTCTTACTTGTCTCTGTGGCTTCTTAAGTGCTCAGGACAGAGCTTTCCCTAACACACAAGACGTGCATTATGCAGCTCCTCTCCCCGACCTTGCCTAGAATAGAAGTTGCCCTATATGCAATGAGGGCGTGAGGGAAGACCCAGGCAACTACAAACCTGCTAGTCTAATCTCAGTTTCTGGAAGAACTGAGAAGATTAAACTGGGTTGTACTGAAGGGCATTTAAAGACCAATGCAGTAATCGGACACAACATGATTTCACAAAAAGAAAGTCCCATTTCCTTAGTTTGATATCTTTCTGCAATAAGGTCACCTGCCTGGTGTGTGGAAGGGAAGGTGGCAGATGTAGTTTTCTGGATTGTTTTAAAGCTTTTGATACCATCCCTTACAGCATCCTTCTGGACAAGTTGCCCATCTCTGGGATGAATGGGTAAACACTGAAGAACTGGCTGAGCAGCAGGATGCAAAGGGTTTTGGTTAATGAGGCTCCATCTGGCTGGTTACCAGTCACCAGCAGTGTTCCTCAGGATCAGTTCTAGGGCCAATGCTGTTCCATGTATCTCTCAGTGATCTGGAAGCACGAACTGAATGCCCCATTAGCAGGTTTGCTGATGGTATGAAACAGGGAGGTGCTGCTGACTCTCTTGAGGGACAAGAGTCCTTCCAGAGAGGCAGAGTGGAGCATTGCGCAGTCATCAGTGGGATGAAATTTAACAAATCCAAATGCTGGATCTGGCTCCTGGGATGGAGTATCATGGGCCCAAGTATCAACTGGGGGAGGAATGGCTGGAGAGCAGCCCTATGGAGGGGATTTGGGAGTGCAGTTTGGCAGCAGCTCCCTGTGAGCCGTCGTGTGGCCTGGCAGCCCCAAGGGCAAACCTGATCCCGAGGGGCATCGAGCACAGCATAACCAGCCAGCCAGGAGAGGGGATTATCCCACTGCATCAGCCTCACCCTGAGCACTGTGTGCAGGTCTGGACCCACCATTTAAGAAGGTTGTGAAGATCCTTGAACATACCAGAAGAGGGCAACAAGTGTGGTGACAGGCCTGGAAGCAAGTCCTGTGAGGAGCAGCTGAGGACTTTGGGCTTGTCTAACTTGGAGAGAAGGAGACTGAAGGGTGACCTCATCATTCATATAGCTTCCTGAGGAGGGGAACAGGGGAGGGAGATGCTGAGCTCTTCTCCCTGGGAGACAGGAATGGTGGGACATGTGGGAATGATTCCAAGCTGCACCAGAGGGGGTTTAAGCTGGACATTAGGAAGCAATTCCTTACTGAGAGGGTGGTGAAACCCTGGAAAAAGCTTCCTAGAGAGGTGGCCAATGCTCCCAGCCTGTCAGTGTTTAAAATGCATTTGGTCAGTGCCCTTAACAGCATGCTTTACCTTTTGGTCAGCCCTCAAAGGGTCAGGCAGTTGCATTATAGATGATCATTTTAGGTTCCTTCCAATTAAAATAGTCTCTTCCATTCTGTTCCTAGGAATAGCATGAAATTCTATTTTGTTTGACTTCAGGGGAGCTGTATTAGGCAAAATGTGGGTCCTTCATGGTATTATCTCTAGGCTGTGTTGACCATTTCATTTCCCATTCTCACCTGTTACCATTGCCTTTTGAAGTAGATCATTTTCACTGGGTTGGATTGCCACCATTCAAAAGCAGGAGCACCTCTCTTCAGCTGTTATGTTTTACCCTTGATCCCATTTCTTCTTTAACATGCAGCAAGTTCTAAAAATAGTGTGCTTTGAAAGGATGTAGGAGATAAGGACATGAAAACCACCAGTACTGTCATTCAGGATGCTTCAGATGACCACTACATTCACCTTCCTGTTACTGTGTCAGAGTAATCCTGCTTAGCCATTCTCTCTCTCATTCATTCACTACCTTGACAGCCCAGAATCCTGTGGTACTATTTGCCAGCTAAGGCGAGAAAGTTTAATAGGGTTTTTGCACAGCCAGTTCCAGACCTTCAATGAGATAAGAAGAAATTAATCTAGTCTGTATTTAGATTCACTGTTAGGGTAATGTGGATTTTCTTAAACTTCTTCTCACTACAAAGGGCTTTAGCTAGCCATCCCGGAGTTTTTTAAGAAATTTGTTCAGTAAAGATTCCACACAAGTCAGTAGATCTACAAAGGGTTAAATTTGACTTCAGGTGCTGGCCAGAATTCCTTGCAAAGTTATGGAGATACCCACGGAGTAATGAATTCTCTCTGTGGCTTGAACTGCTTTTCTACCACTGCATTTAGATTTGACTTTAAAACCAAATCTCATCATGTTTGCTTCTTCCTCCTGTTTTTAATGAATTCTCTTGCTTGGCCCTTGTGAGTTTGCAGCCTGTCTTTTTATAGTGGTTGACAGAGCTGTTGGCCACATTTGTTGCCCTTCTATTAAAGGGTACTGAGGACCAGCAATTTTCATTCTCCTGCTTTTGTTATGGCTCTGGCCACAACATCCAGGTTGATTGGGTAGAGGAGACTCATACATTGTCAAGCCCAGCTTTTCTGACTGTATTTTTCCCCTAGTACAGCTGTCTGTATATTAAAAAAGATGTTATGCATGTTTATGGTTGAACTATGTACTTATTCTTCACATAGACACAGAGTTATTTTGCTTCTCCCAGAATTATGTGGCCTTTCAATATAGGGAGAGATACTACCCTCCTCATTTTTTAAAATGATGGGTTATTCATTAAGAAGAATGTAAGAAGAATGTAAAATGTAAGGCATTTTTTATGTGTTATACAGAGGAAAGAAAAAATAATTCGATAGACATGTTTCACTGAGATACAGCATTTAAAAATAACTCTGTCTAGCAAAACTAGAATAATGTATTGCTATCTCTGTTTCACATTTACATTGTACTTGACACAAGCTAGCTTTGCCCAGTTCCCACTTCGATAGGTCTTAAAGCTTTTTTACATTTTTGATGAAATGAGATTTTTTTCATAATTATTTCTACCATGCAGAAACAAAAGACAGTTGGTTTGGACACGCTGTACTGAGTTCAGTGAACATGGTGGAGCTTCACCAAGGATTGATGGCTGCCCAAAATGTTCAGACTTTCTGTGTGGAGCACAGCACCACAACTTCATGGTTTCTCATGGAATCCCAGCTCCCCACATCATGTGAACATGCTAGAATCACAGTTGTTTGATGAGGTTTATTTTTGAAGCACAGAAAGTAAAAAAATAGACCAACCACACATAGCAGATCAAAGAACAGTTGCACATAATGCTCTTCCATATTTATTATTCTGTTTGAAATATTAAAATCTAAGATCTAGGGGTTTTTTTTATACTGCACATGATGAAACTAGCAAGAGAAAGCACTTAATTCTTCAGTAAATATCGATCCTCTTAATGAGAGTCCACCATGCATTTCTAAGTGATTGTTACAAGCAACTAACCTGGGTCACAACCTAGATGAGGCTGGAGACTGAAAAATTCAGTTGAGGGGAGAACTCTTTACTGGAGCAGACGAGCACAGACAGTTCAAGATGAAACTGTGAGGTGCTTTGTGTCAGGTTACCGAGGATGTTCATGAGATGGCCATTAGGTATTGCTTTCCTAAACTGTTCAGAGTACTCAGCATCACCAGTCTGCTTGACTAGCTGCTTCCCGTTCAGCTGGTGATTTATAGGGGATAACTGTGGTACACACTGCCGTCTCTTTCACAAGACAGGTAACAGATTTTGCTCCAGATCTCCATTACTCTGGTTTTAAGCTCCCCTTTTTTTCTTTATTGTAAAGGTTTCTGTTGGAAAATGAGATACAAAGTTTAAAAAGTACTTTATGTCCCTTCCAGAGGCTAATAGTTTTAGGACAGTAAAATCACAGAAAACAGTGTATTCTGTCAGCTTTCTGCTATATGCCTTTTCATACATGTCAGTTTTCATTCAGGTTAGAATCCAATACCAACTCCATCCCATCACTGAATATCCCCTGAGTTTGGGGACTCACACATTAAAATATTCGGCAACCCCAGTGGACTTCAACAGCATTTTCTTTTTTCTGTTTTTGTTGTGAGTATTAATTTCCTGTAGGGTTCTCTGAATGTGCTTTGCAGAGGTAAGTGGAATGGGTAAGGAAAGGGCAGCTTGCTGAAGAGACAAGAGTGTCAGCATGGTGTCATACACAAAGTAGAAAGGTTCTCAGAGAGAAAAAAAGATGCAGCAATCCCAAGAGACAGCCAGGCTCTTGCTTAATGGCTGTGTGCTGGGAGATCAGCCCACATTTGTATCACTGTGTCCACAAACATCACCAGCTCAGAACGAGTAATAAACTCACATAAGTGACAAGGCCAGGTATGCGCTTGTCCTTGCAGTAGCTCTTTTTCTTGAGCTTTTTTTCCAATGCATGATATGAAACTATTAGCATGCAAAGGAGGACAACAAGGAGAGTGAAAGGCCTTGAGGGGAAGCCATATGAGGAGCAGCTGAGGCCACTTGGTCTGTTCAGGTAAAGGGGAAACGTCATGAGAGGAAGAAGAGGGGCAGACACTGATCTCTTCCCTGTGGTGCCCAGTGACAGGACGCAAGGAATTGGCCTGAAGTTGTGTCCGGGAAAGTTTAGGTTGAATATCAGGAAAAGGTTCTTTAACCAGAGGGTGTTTGGGCACTGAAACAGGCTCCCCAGGGAAAGTGGGTACAGCACCAAGCCTGACAGAGCTCAGGATGCATTTGGACAGTGCCTTCAAGCACGTGGTGTGATTCTTGGGGTGTCCTGTGCAGGGCCAGGAGTTGGAGTTGATGATCCTTGTGGATCCGTTCCAACTCAGCATGTTCTGTGATTCTATGGTCACACCTGTCAGCCACCCCTCCGCTCCCTCCTCAGTGAGGGTGGCAGTACATAGTGATTGGGGAAGCACTGTGGAAAGCTGAAAGATTTCTATTTGAAAGTGCTTTAGGCTAGATTGGATCAGAAGGAAAGTTTCAGAAGGACACATACTACAGACCTGAGGAGCTGCCCATTCCCACTGTGGGTCTGCACACCTCTTCCTTCAAGATTCTGGTCTTTGGCTGGCTCTTTGCATGCATTTTGGGAGCATCGGTAATAGCCCTGACCATAAGGAGAATTACAAACAAGAGCTGTGCTATGCAGGAACTTCACTGCAGAGACAAGGCTGCTGGTAGCTATACATACTTGGTGTGAGGCATGAGGGAAGGGAAATGCTGGGAAAAAAGAAGTAAAAATTACACAAATCGGTTATGTTACACTGTAAAGTCAGTGAAGTGGTAAAAATGAAACTGGCTACCTCACTACACAACTTAAATAGAAAGAGAAAAAATAGTAAGCAGAACTGTGATCAGGGAAGAAATATGACAGGCAATTTGTGAAAGAAGTTGAAAGTAATCTAGAAACAGTTTATCAACTGAAGCAATAAAGCATATCTGTTCCTGATGATTTAGGGGGCCCTAAGGAATATGAGTAACCACATGGACAGCATTCACCAGAAATGGGGAATCTTTTTGTTGGGCTTCACATCCTAGCACCACACCTGGCCATGCAGATGGGACATCTAAGCCATTAGCTGCAGTCTCTCATGCGCCACAGCAATGAATGAAATGTTCCTTAAGCTTCGTCAGGGCAGACAAAGAACCATCTTGGGCTAGGTTTTAAATCAAGTGCAAATTCCGTTGTTGATCCCACCATGACAAAGTGAGAGCTGTCTTGCTTCACTTGCATTTATAAACAACACCTTTCTAATTTTCTTGCGTCCTGCATGATACTTTCCCAAACATTATGATAGAGCTGGTCTAACCCAAAATCTGATCTACAAATATTTGTATCAGATTCCATTAAACTTTATGAAACTCTGAAATGTTCTTCTTTGGCCCTTGGAGAAGACTTATATTGGACCTGAATTTGAATTTTAAATTTTCCACTGTTTTGTTACTATTGAAACTGTTGGACCCCCAAATCTCATATACTCGCATTCATACATATCCTCGTTTTCCCTGTTCCCATTTCCTTCTTGAGGGTGTGTTGTAGCCTGTTTGCCTGCTTATTTTGAACTCCATGTACTGATGGGGTCCTCTCAGACTTAGGTGGGGTTTACATTACTCCATAACTCAGAGAGTTTTTCTGTGATGGAAAGCCCTGGGAGAGTGCACACTAGAGAAGTTACAAGCTGCTACTTGCGCAGAGATAGTCGTTCCTTGTCATCATTTGGGCTTGTTTATCTCCCCACCTCATATGATTTCCAGATGAGCTTAGCACACTTTGAATCCTCTAATTATGCTGCTGCAGCCATGTGACTGCCTGGCTGAGTAATTCCCTGCAGAAGGAGACAAAACTGCATGTAACAAAGCTCAACAAACAGCATTCAAAATGTGAACGAGTCACAATAGTATAAAATACCATGCCACTTTGCCTGAAATCTCCTACTGGTGCCACAGCTGTGTGGAAACTGGATGTATGGTAGCAAGCTTACTGATCTGCAGGGAAGAGCATGAGTGGGGAGGGAAGGCTAGCTAGACCTTTGGTTTGTTTCCTTATCACCTTCCTCAGAGGTCTCAGTGAGGAGGCAGGAGGTAAGGAGCAGTTTGCCTTCTGCACCACCAGGGAGCCCAAATGCGTTCCGGCTGTTCTGCAGTGGTGTAAGATAGAATGAGAAAGACAGAGCAGTTGGCATCAAATATGCAGAGATCTGCTGAAGACCTTGATTTATGGGTAATATATGAGAGGAGGGGAAAGGGCAGATAAAACCCAATTGTTCCCATTTTACAAAAAGCCTTGCGCTGTTTTCAGAACGGTTAATTGCATTGATTGTTCCGACCTCTGTATCTTCCTTTCATATGGGAGCTGGTCATTGAATTGCAACTTGTTTTTCGGCTGGCTGACGGCGGAGAAGGGGCTGTCTGGCACGGCAAGGCTGGATGGGTGTGTGTAGAGCGTGTGCATTTTCAGAGCATGACACTTAGGGAGGCTGTTGCTCAGCTGCCAAAAGCACAGCTGTTTCAGAGCGAGGGAGGGAGCCTGGCAGCAGCCTTGTAATCAGGTAGGCAAACGTGCAAAACATATGCTTATTCCTGCCTAATTTTATTGCTCAAAGTGGCAGTATTATTAGTGGGTAGTGTCTGGGTTCACAAAGTCCTTTTTTCTGCCAGTGGCAGTCAGGCGGGGTTGATGAGAGCAGCTGGGTGTGTTTGCCCAGAAGCTGGTATCTATGAATGAAGAGATCAATAGCTGCACTAAAAATGACTGAGCCATCTGGGATTTACAGATAGAGGATTGACTTGCAAATCCTACTGAAACGGAGACCTGCAGTAACTGCTGAATAACAGCACAAGCAGTGGAGGTGGTATAGAAAGTTATCTAGAAGACCTGAAATGGCCTAGTGGTACTTTTCTCAGCTCCTGATCAAAAAGAAGCTCAGGAAAGGGTGAGAAAATGCTAAGGTAGGGGGGAAATATGTTCTGCTGCTATTTTTTTGTTTTTAACCCTGTTGTTAACATGTGATTTTGAAGGTACCGCAAGATGATAGAAAATGCAGCTATATTTTACCAATACCTGATGGCTACCAAAATCAGTGTCTGTACATCTGCATGAAAACAGGATAAGTCTGTAACCAAGCAGGAGAGGGGGAGAAAAAGGTGGAGACAAAAGAAAAGACTTGTTCAGAAAAGTGCCAGAGGATGCACTTGGAAATGGAGTTTAGCCTTTGAGCCAGTTTTATGCTTATTCTGCGCTCTGTGGTTATGCAGAACTACAGCAGCTGTCAGGCTGCAAAGAGGAGCTAGGGACAATCTGAGACCTGCGAGTGGAAAGACAATGTACAGAAGCAACTTCTACTGTAGGTGAAGAAAGCCATGCATTCATAGTCGAGATCAGTCATTTCTCTAGTACCTTTCAGCATGGATTTTAAATGTGGAATTGGTCTTCCATTGATTAGCCGGGATATTTGCCTAACTTACTTAGCACAAAGAAATTGAAGTATGGTAAATGTCCTGTTGGCTTCTGGTTAAGCTGTTCTGAAACACACCCAGGGAGAAAGAAGCTGTTTGCTGGCATAGGGTGCTGTGATTATAGACCTGTGTCACAGTCAGGTGAATAGATATGTTCATGGCATGGAACAAAATGGGTATTCTGCACTGCATACATCTCTACTGTCTTTTAAAGGGGACACAAACAGGTGTTGAAACTCACCCATCCATGATGAAGCTAGACATCTAAAGACATCTAAGTAGGAAGATAGTAACATGTGAAGACTGCAAAGGCTAAACAACTCTGCTGATGTTCTAAGTGTTTGAGAAAGAACTGGAAATGCAAATGAATCCCCCAGCATTTTATCCACTAACCTATTGTAGTAAAGCGAAATAACAGCTTTTCTCTTTTTATTGTTTCTTTTTTTTCCTGGCAGGGCATGACCTTGACCTTAGGTTAGTCTAGATAGTTGCACTGTCCTGTGCTGTTCTAGTTTCTATTTAAGAAGTGGTAAGAGTATTTATTTTATGGTGTTGTTTGTGTAAACCTTACATCTAGGAGGGGAAGATTTTAGTGGTGGGTAATGTCATCTTTGTTATAAGTTTGTAAGATGTTATTAATATTTATATTACTGGTCCCTCCTAATAGTAGTATTGCTAGCTGTGCTGCATGTTCAGAGGTTTGTCAGTGCTAGCAGCATTTGTCAAATATTTTTCCTGAGTTTATTTCTCACTGGAGGTATCCACAGTAAATAGACTTCAGGTAAAACATTGGTAAGTATAAAGGCATCTTTCATGTCTGTAGTTGTCACTGGAATCATACAACAGATGCAGTATTGTGACATTTAACTAGCAGCGATCTGACTCCACTGCCCTTGCTGATGTGTTAGCAGAGCTACACTTCCTGAACTGGCCTTCCTAAGAAGGTCTTTATAACTCATTTCTGTTGTTGAGACTGCAGCCCTGCTTGTTCTGCTCGCAAAATACAGATCCATGGCCAGTTAAAATCAAGAAGCAGTTTATCTTGTCTTGGAGTGCAGCTACAGGAGAATGTCTCTTCTCCTGTGACCTAGACCACTAAATGTCATCTCTCTGCAGGGCAATCTCCCCAGGTAGACACTAAAAGGTTATAGTCATCATTTCCATAATGCCATTGCTCCATGATATTATAGGGGACATCTGTGTAGTCAAATACATTCACAGCTATCAAGAAAGCTCACAAGATAGTCCTATACCAGAGCATATCACTACAGTATCCTTCAAAGATATTGAAGAAAAAAATATAATTCAGATGTCTTCTTACAAAATCTTTGTCTGTGCTCTGCAATCTCAGGAGATCAGAAGTTGAATGAACTGAAACTTCCTTCAGCATAGTCACTTATTTCTATGCATTATCTCCATGAGGGCAGTAAGAGTGGGGATTAGACAGGTAGGAAAACACAGACCTATTAATTTTCATAAGGGATGGTCAGTCTTATTGAAGATTAGACTTTTAATCTCTGAAGGAGTCATCATGCTTTATTGGATAAATGATCTGCAAATTAAAACTTCTCTGAGGAAACTACACAATGGATGACAAAGAAAGAAAATGGTCCAACACAGTCTTTCATATGTTGATTAGAATAAAAATTCTAGCTCAACAGTGAAGCTAGGATTTTATTTATCAAATTGAGAAACAGTCTGAAACTTTGTTGTTTTTGCCTTGATTTTCAAGCAATAGACACCAATAGGTATGTGAATAAAGTCCAGATACCTCAAACTTTCTAAGCCTACCACTCTCAGACAGTAGAACAGAAGGTGTCTGGCATTTTCAACAGCCTATCAAGCTGATAAAGGAGCAAATATGTCTGTTAGAAATTCAGTGGTTTATTAACCTGAGAGGGTAAAGGAAGCAAAAAAACCCACAACAAACAAAACCAAATAAAACCCAAACAAACAAAAACCCAAACCAAAGAAAACAAAAACAAACAGCCCTCCCCAAAAAAACACGAACAAACAAACCCAAAAGACAACCAAAAAACCAACATAAACAAACCCAAACCACAAACAAACAAAAAACCCCAGAACCAACCCAGAAAAATCTGTGCAAGGTTGTATTTCTGAAATACAATGACTAGGGGAAACACAGAATCCACTTACAAATGAAGTTCAGAGCAAACTGAATCTGCAGCTGTGACTTTGACCGCCTTTGTAGTATTTCTGCTGCTAATTAATTCTTGTTTCACACTATCTTGGTCTGATAGAACCATAGAAAATGTGTGTAAGAAATGTAGTTGGTTTTCTAGTTCTATTAACCAGTTGTCAGATCCACACAGATTCACAGTGTAGGCAAACTAAGAAAATGCTGGAAACTTTTGGAAGTGCAGCTGTAGTGAAAAAACTGTTTTCAGAAAGAGAGAGCATTTTTTAGAGAGTCGAGTGTTGTTTTAGAGTTGTTTCCTCTTCTGCATGACAGATACAAGAACAAGAAAGGAAGCCTACACTATGGAGTAAACAATATTCTTCCTTGAAAATAATTTTTGTCACATTTTCAGTTGTTTCAGAGCAGTGAAATAGAAAAAAAAGTCCCATGTAATTGCTGAGAATTTAATTAATACCAAAATGAATTGTAGCATTATTCTCAAATTTTCATGCTATTTTTCTCGAAGTTTAGTTTTTTAGGGATCTGAATTTGAGTTGGACAGCTTTTTCCAAAATTGTTTTCCAGTCTACCAAAATTCAGTTTTGAATATACTGACGCTACTTAGCATTAGAGGATAATTTAGATCAGAAGGGATTTCAGGATGTCAAGGTGGTGAATTCAGTGGTATAATGTTAAAATGGTCCTTCATACTGTAGCAGTTCAGTATAAGAGTAGGCAAAACTTTGAAAGATTCGTATTGTTAGTCTTTTAAGCTGTAGAAGAGATTTGGGAGATTCCATGTGAGCAAGAACTTTATGTAAAAGCTTTGGGTTTCTGGTTTTGTGTAGTTTTTTTAAACTTATGCAATGGGAAACTCAGTTTTGCTGAGCACAGCAAGGCCAGGCTTTCCTGAAAACAACCCCCCAAATATTGCACCTTTTCCAGATGTGATGTTAGTCTGGGCTTCAAGCCCACCACATACTTTTTGTGGTGTGTTTTGCCCTCAGGTGTGACTCTTCAGATGTGAGCCTAACCAAAATGTTTTGAAGCATTCGTCTTCTTCATTTTGTCAATTTATATACATTTAGAAATGTATTGGGAAAACACTTAAAAACCAAAAATGCTTCAATATCCTACCGGGAAATTATGATCAGGAGAATCCCTCTGAGTGTGCATGGATTTGATATCAAGTCAGAGCCTTTTCAAGAATGAAAGGAGTCTGCTTTTGGAGTCAGCGCACTTACACAACAGATAAATCTGTCTCCCTTTGTACCTTTCCCACCTTTTGCTTAATGTGGTGCAGTGAGCTAAAACTTGAAACTTGTAGGGCACTATTTTCACTGATAGGAATATCTACTGATTAATCAGGCTGCAGTACTTAACATTAAATCTTGCTTACGATAATTGACTGTTGTGTCATGCTAATGAGATTTCTTTCAGTTTTACTGCCTGCGTGCTGCTGATCTAGACAGCAAAGAATTTTGTATTATTTTATGTTCGCCTATACCTTACTGGCTTTTTTGCATTTTTTTTTTCAGTGGGGGGGCAGAGGCAACAGTAGATTACTTCTCTGCTATGTATTTTGTCTCTATCTGAAACAAGTGAATAGGTGTGTATTTAAGCATATGAGGCTTCTGAGCCATCTTTATTTTAATTTTTGAAAACCAAAGAGAACCGAAAATAGTATTGTATCTTTGTTAAATATCTAAAATAAAAAAATACCGAGAATTAGCATGGGAAGTGGAGGGGGAAAGGAATTAAATAAAAATGCAATGGCTTTTCTCCTTTCATTTCTGCAACTCTAGGCAATTACAGAGTAGAATGAGAAGATCTAAATGATGTAACTAGCCAAATGTACTTTTTCTGTTTCCCAAAAGCAAAGCAAATCTTATTGGAGACCTGACCCAGATGAGAGTTATATCACCTGGGAAAACTTTGGCTCTTGAAATGAGCATTGAAAGGGAGTTGGTTGTATCATTAGCACTGAGAGGCCAGTCCACGCTGCTGCTGTGCCCAAGATGTGACCACACATACTTTAAATGTACCTGTTTTCCTCTAGTTCTTCATGGACATGGTATAACTGCTTATACTGTATAACCAGTACAAGCTGGTTGGAGGGTCTGGAGAGTGAGTGATATGCGGAGCAGCTGAGGGAGCTGATGTTTAGCCTTTAAGAAAAGAAGACTCAGAGAAGGCTTTGGCACTCTCTACAACTGCCTGAAAGGAGGGTGTAGCTGGGTGGGGATCAGTCTCTTCTCCCAGGCAGCCAGCAACAGGACAAGATATGGCCTCGCATTGTGCCGGGGAGGTTTAGGTTGGACATCAAGAAGAATATCTTCACTAAAATGGTGGTAAAGCATTGGAACAGGCTGCCCAGGGAGGTGGCGGAGTCACCATCCCTGGAAGTGTTTGAGAAATGACTGGACATGACACTGAGTGCTAATAATTAGTTGTCAGTTCAGTCAAACGTTGGACTTGATCTTGGAGGTCTTGAACTTTATTGCTTTTGTGATTCAGTGTTCACATCACATGGAGGAGATAACCCAGGGATATTTAATCTGCACAGGATGTGGAGCAAGTGTAGTTCTTTGAGGGGAGAAACAGACTAGCATTCAGGTGACTGTTATTTATTACTCCTATTTGTAAGTCACGTCACTAGTGAGAGTAAAGGATTTAGCCATGTTGAATTTGATAGACTTATACTATCTGACATTAGCAGTGTACTGAGCTAATTATTGTGGTGTTCTGCATATTTATCACAGTGAGAAAGAAGTTTTGGCCCATTCACAAGCCATGGAGATGCAGTAGCTCCAAGGCTTGAGCATAGTCATGAGCAGTAGGAGTGACTAACCTCCACTTAAGAATCCTCCTTTGGGCGAGAGGTGATGGGTTTTCCCCCTTCTGCTAAAACATAAGCTATCTGCAGAGGTAAGTAATCCTTATCAGTTATTTACAGATGCCTTAAACAGCAGAAGCAAGTAGAGGCATTTAGTCTGGATGCCATGGTGTTGAACAGTGATTTGTTGGGATTTTTGGTCAAAGAAAAAGGGCATTAACAAATGAACCCAGCACCACCAATGTAGAGTGGCCACTAAAGTGTCTGGTCTTTGAAAGCTGGCAGGCTGAGGAGGGTGAGGGGAAACCATCTGATTAAAAATCAAATCAAAACAGACATTTCTTGCGGGGACCAAACCAAAATGAAGAAACCATGGTTGAGACTGATGGCTTTCATTGTAGGCACCAACACTAATTATGAAGTCCACAGACCAATCCAAAATGTCCTAAGGGATGGACTGCAAATCAGAAGCTGCAAATTCATGTTTAAATGGGGCACAGTCTGTGCTGGATGCCACACTCTCTCCTTGTTAGATCAGGCTTGTGTCCATCCACAGCGTGGGTTACCCAGGAATTTTTTGTAGCAGTGATTAATAGGAAATCAGCCCTGCTTGTGTTCATCCTTTTGTTTCTGATGCGTAACTTCTCAGAAGAACAGTGTTGGATTTTTTTGCAGCCGTTAAAATTGACCTGTTGTTTTCAGCCTTTGAGACCTCTGAGTCATTTTGGAGTGGTTTTGACCTGTTTTGTGCCTGAGTTTTCTTGCTTACAAGCTGGTTTTCCCTGAAGAAGTGCTGTTACAATAGCTGCACTTGCAATCCTGCTTTTGTTGTGTGTGTGACTGTGTCTGCAGGAGTCAATCTTTGCTGTTCCTCTGCTCTCTGCTTGTAAAGTCCATGCTCTCATTTCAGAAATTGTATTTAAAGATGGGATTAAAATTGGTGGTGTTTAGGCTAACATGTCCCAAACAATTGCGCTTTTGTTTGTTTGCTAATGTGGCTGGCTGGACACATTTTAAAGGGGTCTGCCTTTTAGAAAATTGTCACCCCTTGCTTTTGAAAGTCTTCAGTGCATATTAAGCTAGGCCCATGTAGTCACTAGTCATATATGAAAACATGAACCTTCAGATTGGCCTTTTTTATTTGGTTGGGGTTATTTTTAAATCTTCTTTCTTTGAGACCTCAAGGGAGAGACAGATTAATCACCATCTGATGACACTCCATTAGGGAAACAAAATTCTTTTCGAAGTCTATGCAATTATTATAAGGAAACTTTCATTGTGTCATAACCTCAGAGATTAAATGTGATAAGACAATGAAAAACAGTACCTATTTCAAGAATGTGACAAAATATTAAATTTGTTCTGTGAACTAGTTTGTGATATACTTTATCATCCTTAAAAGAGAGGCAGATGATCTAGAATGGAGTACTGTGTCAGGTGTGTGTCTTTGTTTCACGGGCCAACTTTGTGCATGATGTGAATGTCCATGTTTGCATAAGGACATATTCATGGTACATTCCTTGCCTCCCAGCATCTGTAGGTTGTACTTGGCAAAGCACTGGGGAAGGTAATTCATTCCAACTAATCCCCTGAGGCAGTAGCTCAGGGGAGTGGTATAACAAGTTTGGCACTGAAGGCTGGTGAAGATGTGATGAGTGTGGCTGATGCTCAGCAAGTTTGAAGGGAGGGGACAGGTTGCTGCTGGCTTGCTTTCATCTCATTCTCTCCAAGCAAGTAGTAGCATACCTGAAGGCCATCTCCAAAGCAGAGCGATGACATGCCATTACTCAGCCTTGTTTAGGGCAAGGAAGAGAGAAAAACTACACTCACAGCTCTCTTAGTCCATGCCCTAGCTGTTTCCTGTGCTGGCTTGCTTTTTCTTGAGAGACTGAGAGAATATATGTTCTATGAGCAACAGGCTTGACATTTGGGGTTCCAAAATAGAATGCATTTCCTGCATCTGAATGAGGTGGCTCTTCCCTTGGTGAAGGCCCTTGCTCCATCCAACCTGGAAACTAAGAGTCCAGAATGCATGTAAGCAGTTGCTCTTTTATCAAAGCAGCAGTGATTATCTGAAAGCAGTAGGTAGATCCTTCCATGTCTGTCCCAGCAATGCAGATTTCTGCCACTTGCAATGAAATGCCCAATTTCCAACAGGACTAGGAACCGGCACCGGTTGAAACTCAAGAGGAATATTTTTGTTGGCTTTATTGGGCAGAATCTAGAAGTCTACAATCACTACATGAAACTGAAGTTGCATTCTGAAAACGTGTAATTGAATGCAGACCTGGGCACTCTTGAGATGATATGAACCACAAAAGCTCGAGGTACTAGATTATGATGCCAGCCCTTATGGTGGGCATCAATTTATCAATTGCTTTGATGCAAATGAGTATCTCATACCAAGCTAAAATTGTGTTTCTGCAGCAATTCAAAGCTAAGCAGTAAGATTTATATATAGACAGATAAATCGTAGCTGTGCTTAGCAGTGCTTCCCTCACCATTTTTCACAGGGACAGTAAAGTCATTAATCTTTGCTAGTAAGAAGCTTTTAAAAAAAGAGACAAAAAAGCTTAGGAACATATTGACAATTTAGTGTTCAAAGAGAAAAGTGGTTACTGACAGGAGTCCTGTCTTATTTAAGCCATGTCTGAATGTGTCAGCTGGAGAAAGAGAGTGGTGGATGGCGATTGCACTGCTAGATTGTGTGTGCTGTACCACCAAGCATGCTTTTTGGGTGGGTAGGTGAGATTCTGCATGCAGGAAAAGATACATTTTGAGCCTGACTGGGGCTTCAGGTCTCATTTGGTGAGGAAAAATGTACCCTGAAAGGAAAAGAGCCCCTGGCACTGCAGAGAGGAATGCTGCTGGGAAGTCGTGTAGGACTCAGACATACACTGCTTACCCTGGTATTCTTTCTGCTTGTCTTTTAAATGAAAGTACTAGTTTATAGTTTCTAATGCACCCCACCAAATAATAAATTCCCTGTGAAATGTAATGAGAAGTTACTGCTGTAATTAACTCATTGATTGTTTAAAACAATTGCTAATTGTATGTGGTTGGAAAGCTGGGAGGATCTCACTGTCACTAATGTGACTGGATAATTACAGATTTTTCTTTTCATATTTTTTTTCTGTAAAACATATTTTCTTTGCAGTAGCTTTTATTTTTGGCCACCTAACTTTCGGTTCCCATGACTGACAGATGCAGGCTAGCAATCAGCCCCAGGGCAGGAAAAAGAATGGAGATATTTCAGACCTCAATAATTCAGCCCCCTTAGGGACACTAGGTAAACAAAGTATTCATTCTTACACGTAATGCATGTATGCAATAGCAAAAATGTCTGTATACCACTGGAAGGATCACCTTTGGGAGGCTTCTAAGTGCCAGAATATGGTTCAGTAGTTCTTTTAGAAGAGGAAACAAAAAAGGAAAACAAATAGCTTGGAAAGCCACCTCTGAGATGCTGCTTCTGCATCTTGGCATAAGAGCCTGTTCACTACCCACACACATTTGATATTTCTTTTCAATGGGCAGTGTGGTTGCTGGCTTTTACCACAAATCCTGGGGAAACTGAAAAATGCCAACTCTTCTCTGTTCTTCTCACAGCCAGTTAACAGAGCATCTGCATGGCACAATGTGTTGGTGCAGAGCTTCTTCCAGGTATGTCATGCTCCATGCATCCTTTTGCAGCACTGAATTGCTCTCTGTGGATGTATCTCTTCTGAAGCAAATGCCAGTCCCGGGCCTAGGTGTAGTAGTAACTTGCAGCCACTTCTTGACAAGATATTGGGAGATTTTTAAGTGAATGTGTCTACACGGACTGACTAGGGCCATCATTAAAAGTAAGCTCTTCTCTTCTGATGTGTATCTTGCAGTCCTACTTCAGACATGCAGTCAATTTGTGCAAGACATTGCTGTATCTCAGTTTACTTATCCACAGGGTAAGTATATTTGCATGTAATGGAAAAGGAGCTCCTTCTGAGTCTTTTCTTTAGTGACTAAGCCTCAAATCTTTGTAGAGGTTTCCAGAACTCAGTGTGGTACAATTACAAACTAGGATTTTCTTCTGGTGCTCTGTGTTTGTTTATGCAGATTAGCTCTGCTTTGGCTATTGGTGTATCTGGGAAGATCTTGCTGTGTCAGTGATGCCCTAATAATCACCACTGTAATGGGCTCATATTACATAAGGACTGAATTCTGCTAGACTTACTAGTACTGAGTAGTAGATTTTCCTCACTCTGCACCCATAAAACAATATTAATATCTAAAGTAAGGCATATAAGAGGCCATTTTGCAATAAAGACTGCAAGGAAATCATTCTCTTTGAAGAGAACTTTCCATACCATGGCCAGAGAGCTTCTAAGTGTGTTTTTTCCTTTGAAAATTGCATCTGTACTCATGGGTTCACTTGCCTTATACTGAGCAATGCAAAAGACATTTTTCAGCAATATTTGCATGTATTTGCATTCTGTTTAACATGGCGGGGGAGTTTAATGCCGCATTAATCTGTGCATTGATTTTATAGGAGTTTTTCATAGCTTTATGGGGGAAGGTAAAGCTGCTGAAGAGTTGACACAGATTCAGTGGTATGTTCTTCCCATAAGACAAGGCCAAAATGAAATTTCAATGTGTACAGGAGGAGAGTTACCAAACAGAAATTGGTCTGGGACTTCTGTTTTAGGAAAGGTTTCAAAGTATTGTGGTAAATTAAATAAATAAATAAATAAATAAAAACCATGACATTTTTGAGGCATGAAGGATGCTTGACTTGTTTGTCTGCTTCTCAGAGTGAATAGACTCACAGCGTAGCCTCAGAGACATAGATGTTCTTGAACACTGAGGCTGAGAATGCAGCTGCAGATGGGGCCTATTTAGCACAGGAGAAATATTATTTGGCTGCAATTTTTCCATGAGAAAAGGGTGCGAAGGGAGAGGGTGTTGAATCTTTGTACAATATCCTGTGGCCAGAATCTGGTAGCATTCAGTTTTTGCCAAGAAAGTGGATTGGCCAAAGATGCCCCATTTTACTTGGTTGAATACATATATATGAAAGACAAAATCTGTTGAATGCTTATTTAAATAACTCATTATCAGTTTAGTGGTTTGGAAGTACTCCTTGCATTTCAATTCTGATATCAATGGCTCCCTTTAAAAAGTCTTAAGAAGCAATGAAGATTCATTTTCTTAGCTTAGATCTGTATCTAGCCTTAAATACGCTAAGTGTTTGTTTCAATCCAGCTTTAAGAAGAAAAAGGCAGGGGAAGGTATGACTAAATTCTAAAACCTTCAGACCATATACCAACATTAGAATTCTATATTTGGATCAAAAATCAGTGCTAATGAACAGAAATTAAGATTTTAATGCTCTGCTCTGAGAAGCTATCCGGAGTAGAATGAGAGAAAATAGTAATTTTAATTGTTAATGGGGAAAGTAGCACAGGAAATTATTTTTGCAAAATGGCATTGATCAGGACTGTAATTAAAAGGCATCTTAAAGACATGAAGAGAAGCTCAGCATAGATTTAGATTTTAAAGCAAGCTGGATTTAGAGTGCTCCAGATGTTTTCTTAAAACAAGCTTCATTGACCTGGAATATCAAAGTGTGCCAGCATACTCACTGGAGCATTGTTAATGCCTCTGGCTGGGTTTGTTTCAGGATCCTTGGTTTGAATTTCAGTGTATTTAATTTTGCAAGCACAGTAAACTACGGAGAATGATTAATCTACAGAGATTAAATTTGTAAAGGTATACCAACCATCCAAACATAAAGCTTTGCATTGTGACATCTCCTATTCTGTTTTGGTTTTAACTAAGTCATCCCAAGTGTATAGATCCATTGTTGACTGGAAACCTATTTTTGCAAGGCTTGCCTTATCAAAAATCTTTATCAGCACAACTGTGTTTGAAATATGTTTTCACGTTTTTAAAAGGCCTGTGTCTTATCTGACCTGTCATTCCAGGCACCTTTTATAGCCAAAGATACCAGCAAGTGATGCCCGAAACAATTGAAAAATTACAAAAAAACCTCTGTAATCTTCATTAAAGTTATAGTTAAGACAACTGTCCATCCTCCCAAACAGTAGACCATTGGAAGGTATTACTTTATAGGATGTTGGCTTAAGTTTTAGACCTTAGAACTAAAAGACACTGATATTACAGTGTCTCTCATCTCAAACAGTGCCATGCTTCTTGTCAACAGAAGCGAATGAGTCAGGCTTGCAGCATCTACTGAGACATGGAAGAACCACCCAAAACTTTACATGTATCTATTATGCAGAGGCAAAGTGTATTTTCTAAATTGCTTCTGTGATGCAGTTGAGACCTGTGTTCTGTATCTGAATAACCACCATCAATTTTAAAACATGTGAACAAAAAACAAAGGTTATGGGTGTTGTCCTTCATGCCTTAGGACCCTCAGGACCATGAGTCTTCCCTAGTATTTTCCTAAAAGCTAGCATTCTTTTGGTGGGTGTCCCTGAATGATGTAATTTTGTCAAACCTAGCATGACCAGCTCTGACACTGGACACCTGTAAGCCTTTGGATATCTGGGGCTATGCACTGAAAATCTCAATGTCTGTAAAATCGCCCCAGTGTCACCATTACTGTGCAGCAAAAATGCTGTGTTATATGTTCAGAGTCAAATGTGCCAGGAGACAGAATGTAAAGACAATAGATTTATTCAATCCATGGACTTTTAACAATGAAAGAAAACATCAGAAGAATAAGTAATAGTACACAGTAGTTTAAACAAGAGTAAAGAATTTTCTTGACTGATCTAGCACCTCATCTAGCTCTTAATTTTTTTCTCCTGAATCAAACTGCAGTCCTTCCTCCTTCCTTTGTTGTCCAAAATTCCTGATTCTATCTGTTCTCAGAGGATGGGGAGAAGGCACAGAAAGAAATGAAGGAGAGAGATTACCTCCTGTGCCATTCAAAGCTACAATCCCTTTGTCTCTCCTTACAAAGCTGTACTTTTTTCTTCCTAGCAATGATGACACTGCCTTCCACCTCCTCTCTCAGATGCCTCAATTTAATACTACTTGATTGTAGCTCAATAAGCACATTCCTGCCTTGGAGGCATTCACAGCTCCAGAAGTCCTAGTCCTAAACTCCGTGCTTCAAACTTCATATAATTGTAATTACTTTAACTCTGGTACAATTGTCAAAATACAAAATTAATTGTATGGACAGTGCAGCCTAGAATGGGGAGCTGATGACTGGTTAACCTCCCGTTCACTCTCCTCCACACCATTAGTTTTGTACTAGTCCTTCTGTGGACTTGAGGAAATTGATGTTTCAAAAGTTTGCACAGTCCAGTTATTCAACATGATTATACTGCTGCAATTGCCAAATGTGGTCCCATTACACAGACTCAGAGTACAACATGCAGCAGAGTAGCATTGCTTAGTAGTGTGCTAGATGAAGCACTATAGTGCATGGAATTCTAAATCCATGCAAAATCAGTGACAATGACAATGGACTACATCAGTATAACCCCACTGATGGGTCAGGTCACAGAAGTTTCTCTGGGGTCTCTGTGTATTTGTCCTTGTTTTATTTTTTTTTCTCCTTTCAGGATCAACTAAATTTCCTAGACTCCTTCTCTCCTTCAGCTTTCCTACCTCTTTTTGTGCCTTAACTAAGTCTCCATTAGCCAATACCTCTAATCTCATCTCATGTATTTATTTACTATTCCCAAATGGAAAAAAATAGAGGATTCATAATTCTGTATTGCCAGAAATTTCAGGAGAGGATCTGAACTACAAGTTGTGACCTGCAAACCCCAGTGCTTCTCTGACAGTGACCCAGTAGAAGAGGAGTTGTCCATTGTGTAAAGATAATGTTGTTTATAGTCCCTGCTAGCAAGCCAGAAGCTGACGCCATTCCTTGATACTAGCTAACACGCCTTCTCTTTCTCACCGGGGAGATTTGTGAGAGCAGAAGCAGACTCTTGAAAGATGCTGATGAACATGGTGGCTAGTAAAGGGCACCTTATGTTCTTTGCTTCTTTATATAGACTGCAGTTTTGCCCAACAGGCACTGTGCAATTTCTAAATGCCCAGGCAGGAAGAACTGGCTCATAATTGAACATAGATTGAGATAAAGCTCCAGCACATCATTTCTGTAAAGCATTGGACAAACAATGCCATCTTTCTCTTTGTTGTATTTAAGTAATATTTTTATAGTTTTATCTACTTGAATTGTAACCTTTTCAAAGGCTGGCTGTTTGAACAGTACCTTGTTTAAAACCCTGTCTCATGCAAGTGGAGGTGCTTATTGCAGATAATTACTTATGAATAAGCCTTTGTCCCAAACAGCTTACAAGGGACCAAGCTCATTCCACAAAACCTGATGAAATAAATCAGACGGCATTCATGTTCTGTTGGTACTGACTTGACCTGAATTCAACCTGTCTGATATAAAGATGAAAATCATTCCATATCATTATAAAGCCCCTTCAACCATTCATCATCTCTAATTGCTAACTTCATTATCCCCTAGCTAAACATCATGCCAACTATTCATAATAGCTTTATAATAAGCTGCTTCATTCTCTAGAACTCATATTATTTGTTTTCTCACCTTGTCTCCCTTCTAAGTCCTGCTTTGGTCAGAAGCACAAGAGAAAGAGCAAAGCAAACACTTATTCCCCATTAACAGTCCCTGCATTTCCACTTGAAGGCCAGATTGGCCTCACAGATTTCCTATTCCTCTCCCATGAGCAGCTACATCTAGTGCTCTACATTGTCAGGGCTGGTAGCCTTTTCATTTCCCCCTCAGCATGTTTCTGTGCAGACATCAAAAGAGTGATGCCTCGGGCAGGCAGAGCAGTCTTTTGTCATTTAACACATTGCATTTACCAGGATACCTGTTTTCTGGCAACCAGCTTGTGGAGGCAGCATTCCCTCAGATAGAGGTGGCTAGGAAGTGATGGAGGAACCTTTATCAGAAAGATTACAAGGCATAATTTCAAAATACGCATAATTCCAGATTTCTTGAAACAGCTAGAAAAATTACAAATATGGTCAGGGCAGGGGGAGGAAACACTACTTTGGTATGAAAAGCTTATTTATAGCTTATAGTGCATGAGATCTCTCAAGAAGGAAAGTTGCAGGTTCCCTGAGGAAGAAGGCCAAATAGTTTCTCTGGAGAAAACTGAAAAGCTGTGTATATTCCCATGAGCACAACTCACCAGCTTCTTACCAAAGGGCTGTAGCATGGTCACATCCCACTCAAATATCTTGTCTGAGTGGCTGAAAAATGTTACCCTGACAAGAAAGCTTAGAATTTGCAATTGCAGTGTGCAGAAGTACACTCACACACTCCCGAGACTACCTTTGGTTGTTACCTCAAAGGTGTACAAGTCAGAGGAAGATACTATTGATTGAATGTTTTAGAATCATAGAATAACTTCAGTTGGGTGGGATATCCAGAGCTCAAAGCAGGTCTAGTTAGATCAGGTTGCTTGGGGAGTTACTCCTTCCAGCCTTGAAAATCAACAGACATAGACAACCTTCCTGGGCAACTTGGTCTTATGCTTGGCTGTAAGTAATTAGTAGTCTCACCTTTAAACCTTAAACTGTTGCGGGGAGGGGAAATGAGGTTGAATTTACAGGGCTTTAAAGAAGGGGCTGGAGCTAGACTAAACACCCAGTCAGACCAGTATGATCAATATGTGTGAAGTCCGTTTATTATCACAAGATGGCGGGTTATATAGAAGCTAAGATAGTTACAGTAACAGGTGTCTTCTGATTGGTATACCAGGTGAAAGGAATGCAAACATTTCTACTGTTAAGGCAGCTACTGTACTAATCATGCAATTGTTCTATCTACAGTTAAAACACACCTTGATAAGAATTTCTGGCTATGCCACAGGGCCTAGCCACCTCTCGCACAGGCCTGAGTCCAAGCTTGCTTCCTAGATAGCTCAAAATCCCTACAGGGAAATTTTTTTTTTTTTTCAGAAACGTGCTTCAGTGCAAGCATCACAAGAATGCAAACTGTGTTCTCTTGTGAATCTTTTCTCAGCATGCTCTTCAAGTACTGCCTATGAATGCTAAGTTCTTAAGTTGTTCATGGTGTTGTAAGGAACATAGATGTGTTTGACCTCTTAGTATACATTTTGGTGATGTATTTCCAGCAATAACCCATAAAGTGATTGAAAATTTCCATCTGCTCTTGGCCTCATAATGCACTTAGAGCTTTCCCAAAGTCTTGAACCAACAAAGTCTTGAAGTCGGTATGCTTTCAGCCCAGAGGATGGCTGCTCTAGAGGAAACTTGAAGATCATTAGGACAAAAAGTCTGTTAAAATGTCAGAGTACATTGTATACTGCAGTCCTAAGCTCTGCTGGGGCCCCTTGGAATTTTTGTAATACAAAGTAATAAAAAAGGTCTGCAGTGGGTTTTACCACTGTTTTGCTGCATTCACTCCACTGTGAATGAAATGTGTGTTGTACTGCAGTCCTTCTAGTTCAGCCTTCAGTCACATTCTTCTCTGGTTTAAACCTCTGAGAAAGCGAAATCCTGCCCTTTGTGCTACCTATGTTCCCTAGAGACTTAGGTTTTGACAGATAGACATCATGGATCATACAGGTGAAACAGTTGAATCTATAAAACCTCCAAAACTTAGCATATATTTGGAGTAAGTTTTTATTTCTTGTGAATAATTTATGCACATGATGGCTAAGATTGTGAAGAATACTACAGGTATGTTGTTATATATTATGGCAATGTATCACTGAAAAAGCTGAATTAGATTTTAGCTGTTAATATTTCCTGCTTTTATAAAAGCCCCTAATAAATTACTAAAATCTAGCCTGGATATTGAGGCTTTAACCAATGGGCAGACATTAAAGAGCTTGGCAAGATTCACATTAAAATATGTTCCAGGATTTCAGCAAAAACTGATTATACAGCTATTTCTTCAGATCCTTTAGCACACCATGCCTTCTTTGTGTTGACTGCTATTCAAGGTTTTAAAGAGGTAAAAAGTGCTTAATATGGCTTTTTGTCAGCAAGACCTGTTGATGGTGCATGTATTGTCTGTTGGTGTTGTAAAGCCTGGTTGTGCTAAACTCTGGGGACAGTAGGAGAATGATGACGTGGGACTGATGCAAAGCCAAACTTCTCCCTCTCTGCTTGTGCTCCACAGCAGTCCACATAGAAAGTACAAGCAGCAACTAAGGGATAGGGGTCTGATGACAAAAAATGACTGGCTTGTAGTAAAGAGGGGCTAAAAAGAGGGGAGTAAGAACCTTTTTTTCTGCTTCTTTTTGGAGAAAATATAAAGTTCCTCATGCAGATTTCTGTACCATTCAGAGCACCCCATGTTTATGCTGAAGGAGGGAAGACTGAAAAAGATGCTTGTGATAATGTCAGAAGCTTCTTGCCTCACTTCAGCGCTGCAAGCTCACTGGGTGATATGTATAGAAACTGTATGCTGTTCCTAGGGATTTGTGTTGTCTTAATTTCTAATTTGAGAAAAATGTGAGCACTTATTGAAGTGAGGTGACTGACAGTGTGTGCTGTTGTCAGGCCCAGTGGAGGCAGATGCTTATGAAAGCTTCCCCCTACAGCTTTGCCAGCATTCATACCTTAATCAGCCTTTGCAGCTGCCTCAGTACTCTTGATTCCTGCACTGTTCATGTGTTATTGTTTTTCAGTGGTGGGGGAAGCCTCTGAAGGTTGGGACGGTCTGTTGTTTCGAAGTCTCCCTGGAAGTTTAGGGAGGTGTTCACAGTTTTCCTGATCTTCTCCTTCCCTTTATCTTCTTTCTCTTATGGCTGAGTTTTACTTCCCCTCATCTCATGTTCCCACTTGATTCTGCCTGCTTGCCTGTTCATTTGTACCTCTGTTAGACCTCATGAACTTTTAGCTTGTTCTCCCAGCTCAGCCTCTCATCCTCTGTCTGAGCTTGGTCAGAGTTTGACTTTACTGGACTTGCTATGTGGCTTTCCCCATGCCTCCATCCTCCAAAGCTTTTGCACTTTTCTCAGATTGCTTTAAACACACTAGTACTGGAAATCACAGGAACCATAGTGAGCTGAAAAACTGAAATGAAAACCTGTTAGTTTTGTGTGGCTGCCCCAGTGGCATACAGGAGACATGGCAAATCCCCGACTGTTGACCTGGAAAGTTTGGGTAAGAGTCTATAACTGTGTTACTGCAAATGAGCTCTTTGGGGCCAAGTCTGTCAAACGTATTCTTCTTCATTTGCTGTTTCCTTTTGTGTGTGGAAGTGTTCCCTAAATGAATGTGCTTCATGCACAGTCATATCCCTGACCTTCAAGTAAACTGTTCTGAACTGCAAGCAACAGACTTAATATGAGTCATTTATAAAGGCAAAAAAATCCAGTCATCCCTATTATGTGCTGATTGTAACTTTGTCTGCTGTAGGCTGGTGATCTCAGTAGCCAATAGAGAGTTTCTGAGATAATAACTATCCATTTAATTGCTTGGAAATAAATCTTCTGTTCTGTCTAGTGATTTCAAGCCACGCTCTTACTTATTTCGAAGGTGTTACTTCAACGAAGATTCCTGCTTCTTCACAGCTTTACCGGAGAAGCAATTTTTATAAGTAAGATTATTAGCAGGGAGTGTTAGTCTGTACATTCTTGATGAAGCCATGCTATTTGATATGATCAGGAATTAATTTAATTAGTTATTTAGACAGAAATACGAGGCCAGTTTGTGCTGAGAGCAATGCTTGTGCAAGCTGATTGACTTCACTGCAATTGCCTCTGATGGGAAGTTCAGTTTGACCTATTTTCTTAAATTTTCCTTAGAGCCAGATGACTCAGACCTTTCTGGAGCCAGGGCAGACAGAACACTGTGTATGGCTCTGTCCTTGAGGGGTTGTGACAGCAAGTCCTAGACTTCTGAGATTTTTTGATATTCATGTCTGTCCCACACACTCTCAAAGGGATAGAGATTCAGGATATCCCAAGCGGCAGTTCTAGAAAGACTGATGTTTTCTCAGGTGTCTGAAGTTGATCACCTGGGATTTCCAGGCGCTAGCAATGAAAAATAGATTTTTTTTTTCTCAGCACTACTTCTTTTATTCTTGTCTTGAGACATCTGTAGTTCTTGAGAAAACATGGAGAAAAATCATAGTGGCACCCTGAAAATGGTGACTGTGACCTACTTTACTGAGTTTTCTTTGGATTCAAGAGTGTCCAGAAAAGGCTGTTCCAAGTCATAAATTTATCACAGTAGAATCTTGCTAAGTTCCACCAAGTTTCAAGTTTCTCTATTGCATATTGTAAATCCAGGGCTTCTGCTATATTTTCCTTGTTATTTTAAGTGAAACACTTGATTTTGTCCAAATTAAGGTTCTTCTTATGAAAAAACTGTAATGCACAGCTCTGGAACCTTCCTATTGCCTTCTTTGCTTTGCTATTCGAACATGTAGTTTTACTTGGAGCCAGCAAAACCATAAGTGCCTGGTTTTTGATATCCATGGGAAGCAGTATAAAACTCCCATGATGCGGGAACAATACTGCCTGTTTGTCAGCCAGAGGTGACCAGTGCTTGACTTTATTTACTCTAGAGGCTTGGACTCCTCCTCTGGACGTTCCCCCTCCCTTTTTGCTGTCTAGGAGCATTTGTGACAAGAACAAGTCATATTCAGTTTTTTTCCCCCCAGGGGCTTGCTAGACACACAGGCACACACAGGCACGCTGACTTGTCCTCCTGCTGCGCTTTTTTTAGCAGGCTGTGAGGGAACAGAACCTTGTGAAGAATTATAGATGCAGCCTGATACCTGACTGTGGGTTTAGTTTTGTGAGGTTTTTAAAAATATTTTTCTGCATGTATATATAACACAGCTCTGGGTTTGATGGAAGGAAAGGAGAGGGTGGAGAGCTGTTTCTTTATTTATGCACAGAACGAAAAAGGTATTTTGGGGTGGTGTGGTGTGTGAAAATCCATGGTATATCATACTTTATTTTCTCAATGTCAAGCAGGGAGTAACTAGCAAGGAGGCTGCTGCAATGATGTGAGTCTTCTAGTCACCAGTGCTGTTGAGTTTTGGTACATGTTAAGGTGTGCAGCTAATGTCATGGAAAAATTCCAATTAATTTGAATAAGCACTGGGTCAGGCCCATATTTTGTAGTGAATCTTACTAGTAGAATCTATTCTCACAGTTCCAAACACATGGGGCAAAGCAATTATCAGTATCAGGCTCCAGTCTATATGCTCACATCAACACTAAATATGATCCTTCTTAAATGGAATTATTAAATTGGCCACACAGGACTTAATTCAGATTCTTCCTTGGTTTCAATCTCATAATTGCAGTGAGGTTTTTGGAACCATTTTTTGTTAACTTCAAGATGGCAACTATATCAGACTCTCAGTTTAGATGATGCAGGGGTGCTACCAAGTCCCGATTCATGCCTCTGCTCTATCCTTTACCTATTGTCAAGGTAAAAAAGGTTTCCACTCCTCTGAAGTTATGCAGGATATGCAAAATACTCCAAACCGATCATAAAACTTCAGGGCATGTCACATCAAAATTAGGTATGAAAACTGAGAGTGAATTTTCTAAGATGGGAGGTAATGAACTTGTTAGGACTGTAGTGACTAATGGCTCTGGTGGTAGGACTTGCAGTAAGCTCTGCTACAGCAGGAGCTTACGCTATAATTTCAGCATAAAGATTGTCTTCCTTTCAGCATCATCTAATGCTAATGGTTGCTTGCTCGGCTGTTTTAGAACTCCAGGCCCCACATTGGTTCATTGCTGATGTTTACCCTTAGCTTCATCAGGCCTTTGGGCATTAATTGCACATAGATGTTTGGGCATTCAAATGGCAGCTCAGCAACTTTCCATCTGTCCTGCTAGGTAGGATGACATCTCCCTTTTTATCCTTAGAAGGCCTTTGCCATCAGTAGTTCTTCACTTTTGCAGCAAACAGGTGTTCCTAAGCTTATGTGTTTTTTATATGTAACCTTTTCTGTTCACTTTCATCACACCATATGGCATCACATTGAAGTAAAGCAGGGCTTCTCCTAAATAAGGAGAGGACTCTATCAAGGCAAAGCACATGCACAGGATGTGGAGAGCCCTGCAGGTAGAGTAAGAATGAGACGTGTGATGCTTCAGCAGTATTGCTGAATGTAGGAAAGCAAGGGAGGGGCATTTTTTTTCCTTTTTTCTTCCTTCAGTTTGCACTTGTTTGTGCAGCACTCATCACCTGGCTCTCTTGGGCCAAAGACTGCCAGGAGTAGCTGGGATTGCTGCTAAAGAATGTGTTTACAGCTGCAAAACTAAAAAGGTCATATTCTATTTTGGCCTGCTGGAGTCTCAGGCTGATTCTCCCTCCTCCTTGCCCTCCCATTTTTGCTAATGTGCCATGTAGTAAGCAGAAATACTGTCAGCCTAGCACCCTGGAGCCCCTGCCATGGACCAGAGTCTTCCAGCTGCAGTAACTTCCTGGCAAACAGAAAATATTTGGGTAGCCAGGCTTGAGTTGTGCATTGCAACTAGAAAGATTCTCCACCTGGCAACAAACTGCTTTGACAAATGTCAGCTGTCCTGAGGTGGTTTTGAGGGCATTTTTTTGATAGTAAATTGAAGATGTTACCAAAGGAAGTATTGTGCTAGGGGTTGATTCCTGTGTTGCAGTCAGTGATCAAATTGTACATTTTTCTCTCTTTACTCCAAGCTGATCAGTTTGTATCACTATGTGTAGCACAACATTGATGTATGCATTAATCACCAGAGCAGCTGGTAATTAATTTATTTATCTTTTATCTCTTTTTTATTCTCACTGGGATGTTTAGTACCATGAGCAGAGGAAATAGGAAGGAAAGCAAAATATTTATAAAAAACTGCCAAGTACCGGGGCATCCCTGTGAAAACATCACTGCCTAAGTAGTCTGTAAAACATGAATCATGGTGTTTTGGTTAGAAAGACTAAACTGCTGAGAAGAAGTGGTGCTGCCTTGTTAGACTTGCATTTGTCTAGCATTTTCACATGAACAGTGCCATAGCTTGTTCAGGGGAACACTGCAGCTCTCCAAGACAGCATTTGTATTGAAGAAACAAGGATCAGAAGCTTCCACAGTTTTTCTTGTCCACCTATTTGTGCTGGAAGAGAGCCTGTCCAGCCCACACAGAAACCTCCATGTTGTTCAGCTGAGGGCTGTAAGGCACACTTCAGAGGTATCCTGACTGGCATTTTGCACAGTGCCAGAGCTTAGAGAAAGAAGTAAGAGGGAATCTTCTTTTCTGTGGAGTGGAGAACGCAGCTGAAAACTTGCCTGCTCTTTGAGGGCACAGTGTCCCAAAAAAGACTCTTAGCCAAGTGGTCTCTGACATGGGAAGACAAGGTGAAAGGGGGAAAAAATAGCATGATAGTGTCAAGCCTCAGAGATTTTGATGCAAGTAAGAACCAATATCTCAGTAGTCATCCATTTAAAGGGGATGCTGCTTCCATTTCTTCTTTATGGACAATGGAACTAGCACTCTCCTTAATGGCAAAGGCTGCAGGAGTGAAAGAACTGAAGGTACGAATGGTTTCCCAAGCTTATAGAAGAAGCAAATGTGGGCTGGGAATAGGATGCAAGTTTGTTGATTCACTGTCAAATAACGAATTATCTGACATCCTGTTCATTGATTTTTGTTGTCCACTGTGCAATCAAATTATGCCAAGGTTTGTAGCTGTGTACTGAGGCAGTGAAAGAGTTATCATACCTTTTTCTCACTTATCTTTAAAAAGGCAAAGCAAGTCCTTTTCTGCTGGACTATGGTAGCACATTCATTTTACATTATTTGTCCTGGAACTGATTAGCAGTGGCAGCTTTCACTGTAATTAAAGAGATCATAATTAAACTTATTTTTGTTTTATGAGCTGTGGCAAATTCAGATTCTCTGTAAGTCAGCTCTTAGGAATGAAGGCTATTTGCATGTTATAGTGAAGAGCATGTTACAGGAGACATACTAGCAGATAGCTTTAGGGCTTGTTTGCATTCAAAATACATAGCACCTGGAAGGAAAAATGTACTGGGCTTTCTCCATGATAATTTGTGGCTCTTATTCACCAGTTATTTAATTCCCAATATCCACAAACGTGTCAGAGCAGCTGGGCTTCTGCAGTCTCCTGGGATCTGCTCGTAAAACTCAGTCCGCTCTGGCAGTATTTGCTGGTTCTTTCACAGAATGGAGTGCATGTGAGGCTGGACTAGAATGTAGGTGATAATCTTCTAGTCTCTGCCTGAGAAAGAAGTTGCTTCTGTCCCTCTCTAAAAGTTGTTTGGGTTGGGGAGATAATACCAGTCAGTAAAAATGAAGTGTTTGGATATGGAGTCTATTTTCAGATCCAAGTTGAACATTATGGCTTTAGATTCAAATGAGTTGCAAGAGGAGGGATAAATACTGTTGAAATAAAATCAAGTGAAACAAAAAAATGAAGTCTGGAGTGAGTGAATTGTTTGGGCTAAGCCTGCTGCAACATGTTTTTCCTGTTATCCCTCTCATTTTGCTATAAACAGTAAGTCTCTGTATTTGAAAAGTCTGTTTGTATTCTCTCTGTGATATACAATCACCTTCAGAGAACCTTTGATTATGATTTCATAAAATTTGTCTGAAAACCAGAAACATCGACATCACTATTCTTTAGGCAAGGAGCTGAGATATCAAGAGGTTGTGAATAATTTGTCTAAGGTCATGGAGGGAGATTGCAAAAGACTCATGACTTGACCCAGTTTTTCATGTTCTAAGTCTTACCCAATTCCTGAACTACAAGATCATTTGCCTTACAAGACCAGCTCTGCTGAATGTATGACTCTAGCTTGCTTTCTTAAGGCCGGTGAGGCACAACATCCCAAAACTGCCCTGAGACAACAGATATGATATTCCAGTTTTGAGTTCACCCTGCATTTCATTAACACTCATATTTTCCAGATTCAGGGAAGCTGACATTTGAATGTGCTTTCCTCTCCTGACCCATTTCCATAATGCAGCAGTACTGAGTACCAGAGACAGGTGTGAACTCTAAGCAAGTTCAGAAGGTGAATTATGATCGTGTCTTCCACTCACCTAATTATTTTCTGAATCACAACCAAACTGAAGGTGTTCTCAAAGGCAATGAATAAGTTAGAGGGAATTCCACTGTAAGTGTCTGACTGCTGGGGGAATCAAACTCTTCTCAGCCTTTACTTTCCAAATGTGTAACATAGCAAACAGCATCTCAGCATCAGGCCTTCAAAGGGATGGCTTTTCAGTGCATTAACTCAGAACTACACACTACGCACATTTGGGGAATTCACCTGCTTATTCCTGAATAATTGTGCATTCCCTGTTCTCCTACCACTTATATGAAACGGGTAGGAATTTTACATGAGCAATACATGCAAAATCAGGTCCTTTGGGGCAATGCATCACCTGAGGTGACCGACTCTATTCAGCATAAACCCACATACATAGTCCAGTGTGTAGGATGCTTGTGTGGCTTGGTGACCGGCATAATTCTGCTGAATGCCTGCTTCAGTCTGTATTTCTGTGAGATCTGATAGCACCTATGCTGATTTGTGAACTCTGCTGAGAAAAGTAAAGCCTTGCATTTGGTTTCAGCTCCCAGGAGTGCCAGTTGAGAAGTCAGACCTGCATCAGAATGATGCAGAGCAAGTAGGTCAACAGTTTCACTGTATGCATCTTCTGTGTGCCTCTGTGTGTGTGTGCATGCATGAACTTCAGAAAATGGAAAACCATGGCACTGCATTCTTAAATTCCTGCTTTGTCTTCTTTAGGCAAAAGTCTCACTGACTATTTCCTATGTAGTTGAAGAGAATTGAGTCTGTTTTGTTCTCATGTTGCGGTGAAACATGTGGCAACAATATGTGGAAATGGTAAAGAATTGCAGAATGACTGGATTTCTTCTAACAGTGAGTGAGGGCTTTGTCTAAAAATAAGGAGAATGGTGTTACTCTTTGTCATGTTTCATCTGCCCCAATTGCACTCTCTCTGCTTAGTGCCTGCCAAACTGATAGCTTGCAGAGCATTTAAAGAACCAGCACTCACATTTCTGTAATAGCAGCCAGAATAGCTGAGGTTATCATCTCTTCTTCAGGCTTTCCTTCCCAGAGCCTGCAAGAAGCAAGCATCTTCACCCCCACTCCTCTCATTCTCTGTGACAACAGGCACTGTCCTGAACTGCTGCTTCGGCAGGTTGGGCAGCCTGGGTTGTTTACCATGCCGTGAAAACACACAGCATTTTGGGGGCAGCTGGACAGTAAGGGATTGACAGTGTGTCTGGCCAGGGATTATAATCCCTTTCAGGCAGGGGGAGTTTTGGAAATGCAGGCAGCCTGGAATGATTAGGCTGTTCTCTGGAGCAGATGCAACTATGAGCAGGAGGCAAGAGAGACAAAGAAGTTCGTCGTCTAGATAAGCAGTCACAAAGTGTGGCTCAGCCTTTGCGGCTGAGGAGCAGTGCCCTGCAGGGGCTCTTGGGCCGAAGTCACCAGGCGGTGCCAGCCATTGTCCATGGCTGCCCTCATAAGCCCTGCACGAGCCAGACCAAGCACCTTATCTGGCTTTTATAAGAAGCAAAGTGAGAAAAAATCAAGAATGAAAAGCGGGTGGGGTTTGGTTTTGCTGGGGCAGCTGAAGCGGAGTGCCCCTGTGCCCCCTGGAGCCGCAGCCGACGATGGAGAGCCGGGGAGGAGGGTTTGCAGCCCGCTGCCGGACAGTTCTTTGTGTGTACATCATTAATTCCGTGGGACGGGCTGCGCTGCCGCCCCTGTTGCCGTGTTCTCCAGGCCGGAGGACGGCGGCGCTGGCAGAGCCGGGCTGTGCCCGGGGCGCTCGGGGGCCTGCGGGGACGGAGGAGGGCGTGGGAGAAGGGGATGCAGCGGGAGCGGGAAGCGAAGAGAGGCTCTGCCTTCTGGGTGTTCGCAGGCGGCAAGGTAGACAAAGGTGTGCCGGGCTCCGCCGTGCCGCCAAATGTGTCCGGCTCCCGCGGCTAAGGGAGAGGCTCGGAGCGGGGACACGCCGAGCATCCTCCAGCCCAGCCCGGGGGATTGGTTAAGGAGCAGGGTCGCTGAGGGCAGGCAGCAGGGCTCAGGCAGCGCTTCTGCCTGCTCTGCCTCCCGCCTCCCCCTCTCCCCCAGCCCTCCCCTTCATCCCTGTTGTGTGTGGCAGCTAAACACCGAGGCGAGCGGGAGCGGATGGCGGATTGCACGCACGCCAGGCTGCCTGGGATGCTGGCTTTTCCTTCTGCTGGCTGCAGGCAGGGCTTGGTTTCAGACATGAGTGGAGAGAAGCCTAAAAAGAAAGCTTTCTACCTAGTGAGGATGAAGCCACTGAAGGAGCCCACCACCACCACTAACAACAATGTCTCGTTTGTGATACAGTATCACATAGGCAAGGAGATCAAACACATTTGCAGCAACTGCAGTCGCGGGGAGGAAGCCCGTGACGGTGAGTGCTGAGATCCTGTGGGTGTAGGAGCGAGGCAGGGGAGCGCGTGTGCTTGCTTGGGGGGTGCGCGGACATGTGTGCGCTCCCGTCGGAGCCTGGGATGCTCGGCTTGCTCCTCCACAGATCCCAGGGAAAGAGGAAAGGAGGCGCGGGAGAAATACGCTGGGCACTGATTCAGGCTGTCGATCAGGGAGATGCCAAAAGGGACAGGTCCCTTCATTTGCCACAGAAGATTTGTGCTAACAGTTAAGGCACCAACTCTTCTTTTTTTCCATTCCCTTTTCTCCCCAGTTGCTATAGAAATTGCTGTTTGTATTGATTGTGTTTTGTTCCCATTCCCATGAATTTTAGATCAGGGGGTTTTGCCTTGATACATCAACTTTTTCCTTGTCGTGCTGCAATAGAGTTTGCTTGACTCAACTGAGTATCTGGAAGGTCTGGTTTATCAGGAATACCACTAGTGTGATTTTCATCGTGGTGTCAAATGCATGGGGGAAATTGTATTTTTATTGGAATTAGTACAGTGCTCTTCAGACAACTGTTCTCATCCCTTCCCCCTCTCCTTTTGGGACTGAGCAAAACCTCTAGAGGGTATTCAGAGTGACGGTGTAATCAATCATAGGTGTTGCTACAGGTAAGTACATGCTTTTTATATTTCTAGGAATGCAAATATTTGAAGGTAACAATGACAAATTCTCTGGATTTTGCCAAAGTCAGCTATTAGGAGAAGCTGAGAACTAGAAGCAGCATACAAGCATTCAGGCAAAAAATAGCCTCACAGATGTTACCCCACATTCTTGTTCAATGTTGTATTACTTTGCTTTGCTGTGTGGATTTGCATGTTACTTAGGACTGAAGGCATCCGACTTAGGTCCCTGTTAACTGATGTGGTACACAGATCTCATTTTCTGAAGGTCAGGGAAAGACTTTTTCTGATGATAAATTGAATTTGAAATTTTTATAGTTTTCTGATCTGAGGCTCTTAGTTGTTGGCACTTCATTTTTCAGCTTTTGTCATTAAGGTTAGTATTATTATTATTATTAATAATAATAATTATATTTTAATTAACCAACTCTGCTTTCACTTGCTCTATGCAAAAGAACAAAATATTATTTGAGATGTCGTGGTTCTTTTTCAACCACAGGTCTGCAGTTTAACAAAGTAACCGTGTGTTTGCTAATGTGTCTTCAGAATAAGCATCCTGCTAGTGTGGTTATAGTTTCTTTGATTAAAAAGCAGCTAAAGCTGAATGTAATTGCTTTTGGTGAATAGGGAGAAGACAGCCTCAGCTGAAGCCTGGAAACCCACAGTGGGTTAAGCACTCTTTCTGCTTATGCCACTACAGCTGAGGGAAGAATCTGATGAATGCTATGTAAATTGTTGAGTGTTCCCTTTCCTGTTATGTGCTGCTACTGACAGCAAGCCCCACAGATATTAAAGGAAGGGCTATGTCCAGCAGTAGTAGTTACTTTACACTACTAGTGTAGTTTATTTATCCTTAAAAGCAAATGAAGCTGTTTATAAAAATATGCTTTCCTAGATTAATTGAATTGACCTAAAACTCAACTGCATCAACATCTTTTGTGAGTTTTTTTTTTTTGGAATCCTGTACTTGAAATCTTAGCACAGTAAGAAAAGAATATGCTTTCTTTCCCTTTAAAGCACGTGTGTACACATGGATGCATATGAATATATAACTCCAGTTACTTGTACCTCTTAGCAGACTAATAGGTTTGTATTTTAGGGGTTTTCTTCCTTTTCTATGTTTGGTTATTGAGCTTCAAACCATTATATACTCTGAGGGCAGGCTGTGCCTCTTGACAGGAGATAATCTAGTAACCCTAGAGAGGCAAAGAATAGAGCAGAGAGGCTTCCAGCCAGCAGGCTTCCAGAGCATGTTGTTGGTCTGGTTTTGCCCCCTCTTTTTGTGGGGTAGGATTTCATTCTGCGTCATGCAAATGACTTTTAAGATCATAATTTTAAAAGTAACTAATATCAGTACAGCCTTAATCTTTTCTATCCCATCAGCAGGCACAGCTATGAGTTCCTTTCAGAAAGTAAAGAAACTGTAGTCCCAGCTATACTGCCTGGGGACACTCACTGATTTCACTCTGACACATTTTTCAGCACTGATAAATAGCAGTTTTGGGGTTTTTTTGGTGAATAGCGATTCTAGTCCTTTTGGTGTTTGGAGGGAAAGGATGATATAATGAACTGAAATTACATGATGATCATATCAGACAGATCAGGTAAAAATCCATGACAAGCTCAGACACAGAGAAAATTGTCGAGATCTCAAGATGTCCGTGCATCCTCACAGTTGTACAGCCTAATGAACACTTAGAAAGGGGACCACTTGCTACTTTTTATAAGGGAAATGCACAATACTTTGTGGGCACAATGCACAATGTGGGCACCCCCACCCTCCTATTCAAATTATGTATAGTTTATATGTGGTCTTGCAGACCTGTAGCTGCTCTAGTGTACCCAAATGTCCTGGGTGGATCCTGTGACCTGAGCAACTATTGTATTTCTTGGAACCATGTACAAAGACTAGGATTCAGTCCCTATGGCATAGGCAGATCAGTTGGATACATTGGTTTAATGCTGAAATATCCTCCAAATCCAGTTATGAGTGCTAGATTCTAGTCATTGTCTTACTCTACATTTTCATTGTTCTACTAGTCTAGGAGAAGGAAAATTTATGCTGAAACTGAGGGAAATCCTTTGGACACCACCAGCTAATCTAGCAAAAATCATGACTAGGAGAATACTAAAAGAGATAGCCATGAAACTGAAGGAAAAGATGGAAGCAGGTACTGAGTCATACAATATCTTGGAAGGGAGGTCATGTAATTTGGAGAGAAGTTGGTGAAGGAATTTGGTAATGCAGATGGGCTCACAGAAGTAGGGGAAAAAGGAGTTGTTGTGGATGCAGCATTTTGATGAGGTAAAAAATAGGAAGTGAGGAGCTCAAAGAAAAGCAGGAAGCTACAGTAAAAAGATGGACATGGGAGATGCTTTAACCATTGGACCGAAAAGAATGGATATATTTAATACTAATTTAGTTGCAAAATAGAAAATAATGAGAGAGGTCACCAATACTGAAAGATTGGGTGACAGAATAACAGAAATAGTGTTGAAAATGGGGTGGTGAAACTGTACGTGAGTGAAGAATGATATATTCAGGACAGGATGCCAGAGAGACAATCAGACATGGTGAACTGAACCAAGAGGAAAAGGACGAATGAAGAGAGATATGAGTCACCTTCAGGAATACAGGAACAATCAGGGCTGAGCTCTAATCCTAAGGGCTGTGAGGGAGGTGTTGGGAGAAGCAGAATGGTGAAGAGTTGCAAAAGCCCCAAGAAAAAACATACAAGAATTGAGGAGTCAACAAAGGTTGCTATAGAATCATGAAGAGGAATGAAAATGCTTTCTGAATGTAAATGTGGAGAAGTAACTCATAATCCAGTAGAGCAAAAGGGGCTACAACTACAAGAGATCAAGGTGCACTGCGATGCTAAACATCTGGTATGTACAGAGCACTTCTCAGTGTGTTGATTTTGGTGGTCTCTGTGAGGGCTCTGGTAGTGCTGGGTCATAGCAGATGACATGACTAACAACAGTAGTCAGACAAACAAGTAAAGGAAGAGGCCTTGCTGGTTTTTACTTATTTTATACTAAAAACTGACTGCAAATCTCAGTGTCCTACTGAATTCTGAGCCTGGGTCTGGAACATGCTTTAGACACATCTCTACTCCAGTGTGGCTAGAAAGAGCTGTAAAGACTTCAAAGACACCCAGAGATGACCTAACAGAAAGAGTGAGTGAAACAATTGAAGTGGGATATTTTCAATTTTTATGCAGAGGACCTGACAAGAAAACTTAAGTGGAAAGAAGGTAACTTAAGAGTGTAGTGGAAGAGAAGAAATTCATAAAGCAAAGTGCTTTTCTATCACTGACAAATGAGGGTTCTCAGCTCGAGGGTTCTCTGCAGAGTATCTCTGGGCAACTTTCAGGTATGCCCATCATGTATCACTCTGTACCCAAATTTCTTCTCTGTAAAATGGAGATAGTGGGATTTCTTTCCACTTGCCTGCTGGTCTGTAAATAGATTATGAATCCTTTACTGGAGAGGGAGAGGAAAGGACTGTCTCTTGCCTTTTGCATTCCTAGTGCCAAGGACTGTGGGGCTCAAGGTTTTTAGGGTCTTTGTGTTCAAGAGTAGTGGAAGTACACATAATGTTAAGAATGAATGTACCTGAAAGGTTTCATTCAGAGCTGATATTTGGTCTATTTATTATGTGCTCCTATACTTCATGGTTTTGCTGTTTAAGCAGAAATTATTCTAAGATCTTATATATGCATGAAAATCAGCGTGGCCTGAGATACTGTTGCCGTAGGAATTCTGACACTTGTTTTTCTGATGCTGCCCATCTTCTACAGCTACCAGATAAATATATTTTCCAAATAGAAAAGAGGGGGTTGTGTATGGGGGTTTGTGCATGTGTGTGTGTGTGTATGCATGTGTGATTCCCACCTGGATCTGAAGACTTATTTCTTTTAGCTGGGAACTTTGAGAACATTTACTTTAGCATCACTTAAGAGATTATCTCTGAGGTGATTGTATTGCTTCCCACAAAAGTAATTACTAAGTTATCTTCTAGACAAACTGTAAACTGTGGAAGAGCTATATATAGAAATAAGTTTTACTTCACTAATTCTCACATTATTTCAGATGGTACCTGCTTTTCTATTACCATCTGCAGAGTGAGCAAAGTATGTTACCATGAGGCATTGCAGTCTTTTACAGTGGTACCTGTCAAAAATTGTAAAATATTTTGGAGTGAAAAATTAGACTACATAGAATGGTAAAAAAACAGCATACCTGGTCCTGTTGTGAAGCATAGGAAACTGAAAAACATGTTTGAGGTTTGAACAGCTGATATAATTATGCGATGTGTGTCTTTAGTCCCTGAGGGATAGTTACCCTAAAGAAAGAGGCAGAGAGGGAAAGGCATGGGCTTCATTGCAGTGTGAAATATGGCTCCTTTCCAGAACAGATCATAGAACAAAACTGGTTTGTTTTTGTTAGTTGAACTCTGTAGTATTTCATTTGAGTGAATATGGTGCTATGCTAGATAAAGTTGATGAGATCGAGCAAAGATGCTCCACACCCCAACAGATTGCTGGTGAGCTGTGTGGCCCACTTTGTTTCCACCAGCATTACTTTCTGCTCTGGAAGATACAAGCCCTTAGTGTTCTGCAGGATGAGAAAAAATGTTCCTTCTAGGAGGAAGGTGTGGTGCCTACTCATGGTAACTCTCAAATGGCAAAAGCCCAAGGCAGCCAGGACATGATCCTTTACCTTTCCTTTACCAAGGAGCAGAGGGGGCAAAGTCCCAGCACTCTGCTCCCATCACTTTGTCTTGCACAACTCATCAGTAACCTGTGGGTTTGACCTGAGATCAGAGACTAACAGGGATCTGTTAGTACTGCTGCGGATAGGCACGGCCTGAAGGCAGGGAAGAGAGCGGGAAGGAAGAAGAGAGGAGCAAAAAGTTCCATTTAGGCTGTAAGAGGCTGTCCCCTGGCTTACACATTTGCCAAGACTGGCAAATGCGAGTGGCTGACCCATGAGATGTGAAACTTTCCTTAAACACTGGCAATTCTTTCAGTTGGCTGGTCTGCAGCTGAAGAAAAGAAAAGGGATGCGAAAAGAGAGGAAGTGACATTTATGTCCCAAAATAAAGCTGAAGAAATATCATGAAGCCCGGAGCAGGTCATTAACTGCTCACATGCATCTCTGTAGTGACTAACTCTCATCCTGTTCAGCTGCCTGTAGCAAAAGCTGCTGGCCACAAAATAAGCCAGTTGTGTACCATTCCAGGTGACACTGTGCTGGCTATAGGAAATTCGTGGCCCAAGTTTGCATGGGCTGTCACCCAGCAGAGCTCCACACTTACTTTGAAGTGCCCTGGAAGATGTCTTGTCCAAAATTGCAATATAATTTACATTATTAACAGACACTGTAGGAAAAATATAGGCAGTAAGCAAGTTCTTCACTTTGGTAAATTAGATAGTATAAGGAAAAAAAGTGTGCACAAGATTGGATCAAGCTTACACAAGCAGATGACAAATTTCTTTGCTTTTCAGTGAAAACTCCTGTGTCCTTATAGGGGAAATGTTTTCCACCTTTTCTGGGCGCTCTGTATATCTGTGTTGTTGATTTGAGGAGTTTTAGGAACAAAACCAACAAAGATGATGGAATTGGTCACTATGGCTCAGCACCCCCTCATTTTTATTGCACATTGCTGACATAATGATATGGATAAGAGGATGCCTCGATTCTTCCAGTCTTTAGAGAGCAGATAGCTTGTCTGTTTCAGTTCTGTCTCCTTTTATTACTTTCTCCCCTTTCCGATGCTGTAAATTGTCATCTTTTGATAGCATTTTACCATCCTGCTTTCTATCTGAGAACCAAGTTAGTATATGTAACCTTCTTAAATGCAATGATTGGAGCAACACCAAACATGCAATAAAAAATAATTTCATTGTGGGAATTTCAAAAAAGCAGTTAAAATGCCATCAAGTATGATGAAAGCAACACATTGGTTTTCCTGTATTGAACAGTGATTATATGCTCTGATTATTTGTTGCCATCCTGATTAATATGCCTGGTTTTGATTCTTCTGTATCAAGTTACATACATCACAAATGTAATACAGAACTATTTGATAAACCATAAAAGGCCACAGATTTTCCATGTGTAAAGTATGGACACAACTTGTGGAAAAGCAGCAAGATGTGGATGGTGGCATAGATCATGGGGGGGCATGTTCTTGTTGCACACCGTTATTACCAGAGCACATCAAACCACCTAATATCAACCTGGCTGAATAAGTTTGGCTTTCTGTGCCTTTTTTTACATCCACCACCCTTATGTCCTATTCTATTCTTTGGTCCCTGCCCAGGTGGACAACTGAATTCCAGTTCTGTGTTTTGTCTTTTCTTCTTCTCTTACTTGCTTAGAGATGTTTCTCTTAGAGGGTGATTTGCTCATTTGGCTTCTTAGTTTTTTGAAACTTAAAATTCTTTAGAAGAAAATGAGATAGATGGAAGTACTTCATTTTACAACCATTATTGAAACTTTATTCATTAATATTGTCACTGCCTGTCAAAGCTAAACAGCATAGAAATACTGGGTATGGGGGAAAGAGATCAGAAGACTCAGTATCCTGCCATGTGATGTCCCTTCTTTTCTTCTCTTTTTTTTGCCTTTTATTTTCTTTTCTTTATATATCATATCATTAAAAGCAGCAGAGTTCATTTGTGAGTTCCTTGACTGATAAGCAAAACCTATCCTTTGAGTATACGGTTGTATTTATGATATTTTCATTCATTTCTGCTCCCTCAGCAGAGGAAGTAGGCTTTCTACATCAGTTTTTGTATTGTAAGTTTTTGTTTCTTGATCTACTTCAGTGACTGGTAGCAAATGCATAGCTATTCCTTTGTATCCTCTAAGATCTTCTTCTTTGTAATCAAACAATACCAAATTTGACTTCCTGTTGTTGACACCTTAGTCAGCCCATATTAGCCAGAATCTGATTTCAAGAGCACAGTGTAAGTATCTGCAATACTGTCTTGCTAATAGTCTGCCAGGATGTCTAACATTAATTGGATATATTTATAGTCTCTTTAATGGATCAAGCCAGGTCTCACTCACTGTCCCAAATCCATTAGCCAAACCCCAGCATCAGGGGACTGGTATGACTGAAGGGCAGCACCGGAGTGTGCAGTGGTTAAGCCAGCTTTGTCTGCGTGTTTCAGTGGCTCTCTTAAAAACTGGAGGGTACTGCGATGTTTGCCATTATCTAAATGAATGCAGCAAAGCTGCAAAGGGGCGAAGTTGGAACACACTTGGAGGCCCTGTTTCTCCTTTGTGACTTTGATTTGCACGCTTCTCAGAAAATAATGATGTTCTTGCCATCCCTATGAGGTGGAAAACTGTCCTCTTGCTGATTTTTTGCTCTTGTGAAGTGAAATGAATCTTCACTGGTCTGTTGCTTTTAGTCTCCTTGTCTCAGAAAGGATCGGGTGGAGAGGAATAAGATAATGTTTGATCATGTCACTGTCATCTCTTGCTGACTCTTCTGGCTTTGGGTCGAGCTTACTGAAGATGAGGCAAATCTAGCAGAGCTTTTGCCTTTGGATGAGACTCTTAGATTCAAAAGATGAGTTATTTCTGTTGATCTGAGAAACAATGAGCACATGGTATAATTTAAATCAAAGATAAAATCGGCCACTATAAAATCACCTGCTGCAGCTTCTTTGAAATCACTAGACATAGCATTCTGGCTTGGTAATTTGCAGGTACCCTGCCTGAATCATGCCCAAAATCACAGTGCCCATAGCCAACATTAAGCTGTGCTGTTGAAAGAGCTCTCATGGACAAGCAGTGTTTCTCCCTGAAAGGAAGCTCTGCATCCCAAGTGAGAGAAACCACCAATGAGAGATGGCCAGACCTGACTGAGAGCCTCTGGGTATTTCCTCTGCATAGACAGTGGAAATTTTTAAGGTCTGAAGATATGACTCAGGAATGAAAGACAAACATTTCCCCAGCCTTCCCCAATGCCCCCCCTCCCCCCCCAAAAATAAAATTGTGCCCAAAATATAGGAAGAGAAGAGGAGGGCAGGTTTCTGCATGTTTATGATTTATAGTGTGCTAGTCAGGACATAAACTGGGGCAAGAGACCTGCAGGCTCCAAGCCCTTGGTTTGTGTAACTTCGTTTGTTATTACCATGCCCATTTCTTTGCCCCTAACCAGGAGAAGTGTTCCGTCTCTGTGACTTACTGAATCTCCAAATCCCAAGAGTTGCAATTTAGGATGTACAGCCTCTTGTGCAGGGAGAGCCCAGCGTATATATTGATTGGGTCATTTTGGAAAGGATGTAAGGCGTACTTCAAATCTTCCATTTCCTTCCTCCTGCCCTGAGCTGTGCAGCTCGAGGCTAGGATGACAGGTTTAGTGCTGCAGTTCAGTAGACACCCTCCCCTATCACTGCTTAGGAGAAGGATCTTGCCCTCTGTCATCTTTTGCATGACATCTTTCAGGCCATTAGTCTAATGGCTTTGTGCAACAGAAGTGCAGGGAATAAAATTAAAATTGATCCAATTGTTTAATTTATATTGGGAGATTTAGGTAGCAGAGAATGATTTTTATTTCACCTTGTCTCCTAAGAGAAGTTGATTATCTGTTCAAAAAAAACAGAGACTACTGGTATTTTAAATCTTCTGAAAGTACAGAAGTGTAATGATGGAAATACTGAGATTATCAAGTCATGGCAAGAAATAAGAGTCTAAGTTTTGTTAGAAATTTTGATAACTATTTTTATCTTCAGTTGTAGGCTAAGGAACGTTCAGCTGCAACGTTGTTGTTGTCTTGGTGTTAGTTATCCTTTTAATGCAAATTCAAGAATAAACAGATGGAAGTGTTGGTAAGCAGACTTGAATGCATTGGAGATCTTACGATAAATAATTAGAATACTCATTAACTACATTCTGACAAATGAGCCAGGCCTGGAAATGTCACTGTGGTCTATTGCATCCACAGTCTATGTATTAGCAAGTTTCTCCAAAGTATTGCTGATCCATATATTCACATCCATATGGACTGTAGGCATGGTCCTAATGTCAGCAGTCCATGTCATAAGGATTATGGCACCAGCTATATCTCTCTTTGCCCCATGTATTGGGTTCAGTTACTTTGACGTTTCCAATATTCTGATAACATCTGAAACTATGTGTGCAGGTCCAGTGTTTCTTTTTTTAATGTGGAGACTCTATCAACCTTGGTTTTGGTAAAGTAAATAAATAAATTAAATAAATAGAAATGTTATTTCTTCTGCATCATCTGAAATTGAACTCATATAAAGGGTATGTGTGTCATGCTGCTGCAGTGCTTTATAGACTCTTATCTTTACCATTTTATTTTCCAAGCTGCTTAAAATGTCAACACTGATAAAAATTCAGATGCACAGACTGAACAGTCGGCAGTGTAGGTGCACAGACATGTGGGTGGATGGATGGATGGATGGATGGATGGATGGATGGATGGATGGATGGATGGATGGATGGTGGAAGCTATTTGAACCAGAAGTAAAACCAGAATTTGAAAGACCTCATCCCTCTCCTCCCATACACCAGCAAAACAGGATGCTTTCCTTATTCTAGCACACTGGTGTTATTGGATGAATAGTTTTGAAATTTGGGTTCACCCTGAAGGGAAAGCCAGGTGCAGAGACTTGTGTGGAACTTTGCCTATTTGAATTTGAATTGCACCCTGTTGAGAAGTAGAAGAGTGAGATGAGTAAAGCGTTCATTAATATTCACAGCCCCAAAATAATTGTCTGTGGGTTTATAGTCATAAGGATGAGAAGTTGACTTCCAGCGATCTGCTGTGGCACTTAAGACAGAATGTGCTGCCTGCTCCAGCATCTGAATAGAGAAGAGCAGTTTTTGACTGTCTGATCTCTGTAGCTGCCGAACTCGGGATCCTCTAGCAGCCGTTGAAGAGAATTAGACATGATACCTAAATGGTAAAGAAAGGAGAGACTCATGAGGCTCAGCTTCCTCTCCTTCGAAGTCCACCCCCTAAGTCACACACATTAACAAGGTAGGACTCGGAAGGTGTTTCCTTCTTTCCTTCTTGTATGTCTCATTTAAATAAGGACAGCATTTTCCCTGCATTATTTGGCTCTAGTTACTAATGTGCGTTTGGTTTTCTATGCGTTTTTGTCGTTTGAGTCAAATGCCATTTTTCTTGTGAACTCATTGTGCTCGTGCTGAGCATAGAAATCCATGAGCCTAAAAGAAAATAGGGAGATCATGTAGTTCCAGTGAACTGATGCTTTCTCATATTCATCTCAAGCTGGCAGAACAGGCAGTTCATGAAACAGCAAGACAGGCATCAGTTCATTAATACATTTGCTGGCACTGCATTGAGGCTCAAGAAGGACACTTTTTGGTGATATTTTTCTTTGGGGCTGTTTTAATTTGTTTTTCATTTTGTCAGCTTTCTTTGGCCATTGGGCCCAGTGAGATAAGTGAATTTTTAAAAAATACAGACCTGTGTAAAGATGGGCATTGCTTGTAGAATTCAGCAGCTCTGAGCTAGTATATCTGTAGCCTGTGCTTACCAAGCAAATGGTGTTCTTCACTTGCTGTGATTAATTTAGTTCAGATTTTTGCATTATTATTGCATGTATACCAGTTTCCGTTTTTATATGTTTGTGAGTTAGTACCTGCAGTCACATTGTCGCTATTTACCATAGAATAAGGAGAAGGACTCCAAAATTCCAAAGAATCAGAAGGGGTTTATTCTAACAATCCATTCCCCTTTTATAGGGTCTTTCACTAACTTGATTGGTTAAATGACACAGCCACCTCTCTACCATCATTGGATGGGATAGAGAGAGCATGTTTTGAAAACATACACAAGAAAATAACAAACTAAAGTGAAAACCATCACCTGTTATTTTGAGAACACGAGATGCTTACAAAACCTCTATCAATTCTTTCCTGAGAACATGAAATTCTTACAGAACTGTTCTCTAGGAAAGCAAACTGTTTTTCCTCGGGAAAATTCAGGCTTGGTGCTGGATCCCTCTAAGATTCACCAAATGTCAGCCGCACATCACATACCTGTTTTTTTTCTTGTTTCCTCCCTTTTAAACTAAATGCTTGGGAATTTTTTCAATCTGAACACCACCATAAGCCTTCTAAAACTTGATGTGCTCAGCCAGATGTCATGGTTCAAGAGAGTCTCTGACTTGTGAATTCCAACAAAAATGCTGTTTAACTAGAGAGATTTTTGAACATTATGTTTGTGGGGCAAATACTCCTGCTCAGTTGGAAGAGCATATGACATTTGACTTGACAGAAAGGGATTTGTGATACGTGTAGGATGTCCTAAAAAAGAATAGTACTTAAAATTGGAAAACTGTTCCCCATAGGTTTTATAGAAAGAGGCAGTTTGTATTGCCAAGAAATGCTCAGAAAGGCTTATGTTGTATTTGTTGTGGTTTGTTGTTTGGGTTTGGTGGTTTTTGGGTTTTTTTAATCATCTGCTTGGTAGCAGAATCTTGGTGATTTTGAAAGGAAACTTCCAGCATGTAAGCAAAACAGATTTCTTCAGTTTGTTGCTTTGTCCAGTGCCAGCAGTGAAGGAGTGAAAAGAGATCCCTTTGTTTTAATTGTAAGAAATGTCAGGGTTTGGTTGAATTTCATAATTCTTCTGGATTGAAATGAAATATTGTGCAGATGCCTCTCACAGTTACCTTCATGATGTTGAAAATGAACTTTGCTGCCAATTTCATGGCCAAGTGACTCTGCATAGGCACATCCCAGTGCACTGCTGAATGCTCTGCTTGCATGTGCAGCTCACTGCATGCCACTGGTTCCTCTCTCAAACACCACAGAAAGGCATCATTCCCATCAAAACAGTGGAAAGCACTCAGTCACACACCATGTCCTAATGTCTTGTCTGCCAATTTTTTTAAGGTAAATTTTATCATTCCAGGAAAGACCCTTTAGCAGCTTTGGCCAGTCACTAGATGGTTTGGTTAAAGTAATTTGACTGCTTGTGACCTTTGTCATTCACTGTGCTACAATCAGAATTTTATTAATTTCTTTCTGCTATCATTATTTCAGACTTTTTTCTGTGATCCTGTTTCCTTGGTTCCCTGTAGTATCTTTTTCCTTGGCTCTGATCTAAACCCATTCTCATTTTTTGAGCTATTTCTGATTGCTGGACTTGGAATAATTCATGAGCTTGAAGCTATGTGCATAGGTTCTTCCTTTGACTGTAATGTTTCTTAGGTAGATAGACCAATTTGATTGCCTGGGGACACCATCTTTTTTTTCAAGGCAGCAGCAGCTTTTTAGAAACCAGAGATTTTCCTATAAATCTATTGAACAAGAGCAATATCCTACAGAGCTCAGCAACCATGACACACCCTAGAACTTTATGGTAAAAAAGATGGTGGAAAAAACTGAAATCATAACTATGAAAAACACACAGAAAAACTCAGTGTGTTTTAGCCAACAACTTGCCGTGCTTTATTCATGACCTTAAAGGAATCATGGATGTTTTTGTCCCCTTTGAATATTCGTCTTTGAAACTCAAGCCTCTACTGTAAGGGGCTAAATTAACTGTCCTTTGAATGAACAAAAAGTTCTCACTATAACCATAGGTACTGCTGCACTTAGATACTCAAAGCAAAAGTATTTAGTGCTTTTTGTAAAATCCTGAACATGGATACAGACTGTCTCCTTTCAGAGAACATATGAAACATATTTTTTCTGCTAGGCTGTTACTGAGGGAGGTTTTAAAACTCGTATTTAGGCTCATTATCAATGTTCCATTTGGTATAATTACTCCTTTCCTCATGGCCAACATCCTATCAACTTCTTTAAAGAACAGAAACAGAGTTTCTTTTTCCGAGGGGAAGGAATACAGAGTTTGCAAGGGAATGGTTTGAACTTTCTAGCTCTTAAATTAGGTGCTTTTTTCCTCTTCTCCCAGCCATTAAAGCAACTAAAAACTCAATTTTTTTATCTTTATGATGATGTACCATTGTATTTAGGAAGTTTAATGTTTGCAATGCCATTTTTGAATAAGATTACTTTTAATAAGAGGATATGCCTCTCTCAGGTTTCTGAAAAATATAAAGATATGCCTTCTAAAGTACACATTTTTAGTAAAATAATATTGGATATTCCTGCTTCAAAGAATGTCAAAAGAAAAAGATCAGAAATTGCTTAGTCCATCAGAAATCCCCCAAGAATTTTAGAAATATTCAAATATTTCTTCTGGGGTTTCTCAAAATAAACAGCTAGCCTTTTCCACTAGTGGTTTATTTTTAGAAGGGTGGAGGACTTCCCTGATTCCCAGTGAGGGCTGGTAGAGCCATGATGCTCTGCTGTGTGAGCAACTGTGTCTTCTTCTGTCCACATGGCAATTAGGAAAATTGTCGCCCACTAAGAGAAGCCTAGCAAAATGTGAGCAGCGAATCCATGGGCTTTCATGGACTCGATCCTTTTCTTGGATTGCTTTGTGCTTTGCAGTTGAGTAGAATTTGTAATTCAGGCTGGTTTAAGAGAGAGATCCAAGCATGAAAATGTAATCATTACCAGCTCCTTCAAGAAGACAGTTTCAGTCACTAGCAAGCTGAAATAAGCATAAGAAAAAATGTTATGCACTGTTTCTCCATCAGGATATATTTAGGAGTTGAAGGTACCTGGTTTTTTCTTGTTGAATGGGTTAAAGATTTGCTGGAAGGAAGACATCTCCTCTGTTGCCCTTAGCTTTGGCTTTCAGGAAGAACCTGAGCTATGATGGACGAGACTTAACTCTAGTTGATAAGTTTGGGTATGACTGAAAGACAAATCAGATTGCTTAACAACCCAAGTGTCTGCAGGGATCCATCTAGGACTTCTGAGCCACGGTGCCTAGTCCTGCCCACATGTGTCATGGTTTCACCCCAGTCAGCAACTAGGCCCCAGACAGTCGCTCGCTCGCTCTCTCCCAGCAGGATGAGGGAGAGAGAAGAGGAAGAGTGAGAAAACTTGTGATTTGAGATCAAGACAGTTAAATAGGTAAAGCAGAAGCTGCATGCACAAGCAAAGCAGAATGAAGAATTCCTTTGTTGCTCCTATGGACAGAAAAGTGTTTAGCAATCCCCAGAAAAGGGAGCCCTGTCATGATGACCTGGGAAGACAAACACCATCACTCCAAACATCTCCCCCTTACTTCTTCTTCCTCCAGCTTTATATGCTGAGCATGACACTCTATGGTCTGGAATACCCCTTGCATCAGTCAGGGTTGGCTGGCCCTGCTGTGTCCCCTCCCAGCGTATCCCCAGCCTCCTTGCTGCTGCAACCATGTGAGGACAGAAAAGGCCTTGACACTCTACAAGCACTGCTCAGCAGCAGCAAAAGCATCCCTGTGTTATCAACACTGTTCTCAGTGTTAATAACCTAGCTCCATATGAGCTTCTATGAAGAAAATTAACTCTATCCCAGCCCAAACCAATTCAACATGTATTGGAGGAGTTACTGATGTTCCAGTGAGTGATGCCCACTTACAAGGTGAGAGTCACAAACCCCACTGCAACTGTTTTGCCTCATAGCATTTCATTTGTTTTAAATAAAGTTAGAGCCTTGAATTGCAGTAGTTCTGTGGGTATGACTTGTGCTCAGCTTTCTTCTCTGAATTTTTTTGGTGTTATGAGATTTAATCTTCTTCTTGGCAAAATACCTTTAAAGGAGGTTTGAAGAGTAGTATTTTTCTGATGCTCTCTGCCAGGTGAGCTTTTAGTGTGGCAGCGTGATTACCTTGGAGTCAGTGCCCTAGATGGGAAATTCTTTTGTAGCTGACATTTACACCAGAACATGAGATTTTTATGGCAGTTCTTCACAGGCTGAAACATGGATCCCTCTCTCTGGATGCCCAGCAAGCTCTGCTAACAGGACTCCATCTACCCATCCATACTCTCCTGCTTTTGCTTTCTGGGGAAAGGATGTAGGAGACAGCACCATACCTCTCTCATCTCTCCCCTCATGCCTCAAACAGAAGATCCCCTACCAGAAGCAGAAAAAAGGGACAATGAGAAGCAGTATCTTCACTCCTCTTTATTCTCCTTTGTACAGAACCGGACAGGATCAGCCTCTCAACAAATCACAGCTGTGAACAGTAGTTTCTTTCAATACATAAGTGAAGCAGTAAAGAACCCACAGTAAAGCCCAGGAATAGTGTTGAAAGGAGGATGTTTGTGCTGGCAGATCAGTGCCCTATCACTAATGCTTTCTTTCAAACCCAGTAGGTCTTGAATTCTTTAAAATAACAGTTTTAGCGGGATAGATGTGCTCCTTCATCCATCATGGTATGAAGAGTAGTAGTGTTCCCCAGGAAAATCAGAGATGTGGGCTTAAGCCTTTTCAAGGGAAGATGAAAGTGACCCCATGATTCTCCTTTGTCCCAAGTAAGTTCTCTGCCTGTTCTAACAGAAAAGTCCTTGCATCTCATCTTCCTTCCTCTTCTTTCTTAAAAGCACAAACTATGCATCTCCTCCCTGCTTGTCACTTAGGAAGGGTAAAATATCCCTTACTTTCAAGCTGAAGTTTATAACTGGAGCAATTTCTGGTACCTATGGAACTGTAGCCCCAAGAACAGCGTGAGATCTCTTTTGCTTTTGCTGGCCCTGTTTTTGTCTTGGTTGGTTTTCAGATGTGTTCCACTTACAGTGACTGCTCTAAGTCCTATTTTGGAGCTGTTGAGTCGCCAGACATTGTATGTGATGCCCAGGATAGACCTGTGATGTCTGCTCCAGTGTGGGCACATGACAGTGATGAGCTATAGCAGTGGTCATTTGATTTAATCTTGAATCTATAAGAAATAAAAAAAAAGATGGAAAACCTAGTGAGTAATAAGAGCAATAAAGGATACACAAAACAGTTGATATCAAAGAAATCTAAAAATTCTTTTTTTCTATAGTTACAGGTTTATAGGAAGAGATTATATAGCTATTGGTGACGTAACCTGATAAAGTGCTTTTGTTGCTAGTGAAAATCTTACATACTATTTTATGATACAGAAAGTACTTGATGTTTTGAGACAATTCGTATCTATAAAGACATGTTTAGAGTGATACATTCAGTGCAGTGTAGTTTGCAGAGGTTAAAAAAGTGGCTTTCAGATTGCAATCAGCATTAATAATTTATGTTTTACGTCAAAATGGGGATGAGTCAAAAGCAAGGTCCAAGAGGGATTAGACTTCCAAAACTATTCTCTGCACTTCTGTGCAACAAGAGAAATAAATAGACTGTGATAGAGAGGTTGCAGCTGAGAGTAGAGCTGTACCTGTGGTGTGGTACCACACCTGTGTTGTGGTACCTGTGCTGAAACAAGCAAGGTTAAGAGATGAGAGACTCTATTCATGGATACAGTGCAAAGTGCTGCACACCTGGGGAGCAGGAATAATTGGCAGGGGTTTGGAACATGTGAGTGCTGCTTAGCATGCAGAGGAAAGCTACTGACAGGCTCTTCATGGCTCATAAAATCACTATGCCAGCTCACTGCCACTGCAAATGCATAGGTCCAGTGGGAGCTGTTCTCCACCAGATAGGTAATCATCCTCATTTGGCATGACTGAGTTTAGACTGCAGTGTGCCATGCCTTGTCTTTCATTGGAAAACAGACCTCTGTGAAGTTAGGAGAAGTTTAAATGGGTAATTCACATAGTAAAGGCAAGGCTGATGGAAATTAATTCCAGGTGCAAAAGGAAATTAAAGGAAAACAACTGAACATAAGATAATAGAAGAGCAGAAAATAAACCATTTTCCTGAAAGAAAAACAAGGTGGTTTTTTAATTGAAAGTGTTCCCATTTGGGTAAAGAGAAGACATAAGTGCTCAGCAATTAGAGGAGTTGTTCAGGTTTCCTGTCATTTCAAAAAGACATATGGCGTGTCTGCATCTTGTGATGAACAAAGATGCTAGAATAAGGTCCATGCAGTCTAAAGAAAGGTGCAAGTTCTAAAGAAACCTTGCCACAGGAGTTTGTAGGAAACTTATCTGCAGAATAAAGATTGGTTGGTTGTGAATTGGCAATGAATAGTATTATGTTAGGGGGTTATATTTATATAGAGTTCTTGTCATTGACTAATATGACACATTTAGTTAATTGCATCTTTAGGGCCAAGATAATTTTCAGCCTGTTACTACAAATTTGTGCAAATGCAACAGAAAGCACGAAGTAGCCATTGGAGCTTCCTAGGAAGTCATGCTTAAGCCTTTTATAAAGCCTGTATGAACTTCAGGAGTATTAGGAACTACAGTAAAATCTTGAGAGCTGTCTCACAGCCAAGCAGCCTATGAAAAACTCTCAGGTTTAGTCTCCCCATTGCTAGCTCTGAAATGGCCACTTGGACAGAAGAAAGTGTGAGGAGAGTGCACCATCCTCTTGCCATCAAAAACAACACCAGTATTTCTTTGTGTCTCAGAAAGATCTCTCATATCCTGGAAAAAAATAGAACAAGTTCCCAAAAGCACTGAGTATCAGCAGCACCTGTAACCCGTAAACATCACATTTGTGGCACCAGCATCAAGATGAAGTCTCCACAGTGTGACTGCAGGTACTAATGCAAATAGCAGTTCCCTCTCCCAGCTCATCAGACTGATCAGGCTGGCACTGCTGGGACTGCTTTCCTCTTTGAAGACAAAAAAAACACAGAAAAAGAGTGCAAGGTCTGGGTTACTTTCCATTCCTGCAAGTACCAGCTTTTTTGGGAACAGCAAAGGTGTGAAATCAGCCTACAGAGCCTGCTGTCAGCAGTGGGTGTTGCAGCCCACAGCCAGTCAGTAGTTATTATGAGCCAAAAAGGCAGAGGAATCTGGCCAACTTGAGCAAAAGATGCAGCAGCAGAGAAGAGCGCAGAATTCTGGCATTTGCTTCTTGCATCATGGTCTGCTTTTATTCTTGCTGTATTAAAACTGTCATGGCTTTATGCTAATGTGGTTTATTCCTAGCCAGTGATTATTATGCTTTGAATTAGCAGTGCTCTTGAGAGCATTTCTCATGAAAAAAATCATGTCCTTCTGAGAAATGCGAATGAGAAGGAAAAAGAGCTATTACTTGCATTAGCTTGGAACTGTGTGTGTGTGTGTGTTTGGAGAGGATGAAGGGGAAGGAATACTTTCATGACTGATGCCAAGCACTGCAGGACTCTGAGGCCACAGATTTTTGTGTAAAACAATACTGAAATTCAGGGAAGAGAAGTGAAAATATGGAAATGGTTTTGACACTCTGTTTGGCTTTCAGTGAACCCACCCTCTGGGTAAATTCTTTTTTACTCCAATGTTAGTTTTGCCTGACTGTAAATCCATACTCATTTACCCTGAGTGGGAAAAGCTTCCCCAGGGGCAGTGAGAGCCCAGCTGGTGTGAGACAGAGTTGTGTTGTGAGAGTGTCTTTAAGGGGTGTCAGTTCTCCAGGAAATGGCCTCAGCAGTTCCAGTTAGGACCAGCTAGCAAAGAGAAGTTGTTGCAGCTCTGAGATTTCACATCAAAGGCACCTGAGTAGCAGAGATCTTTTCTCAGTGATGGTGAAAAGGAGAGCAGCAAGAGGAATTTCAGCATTTTTCAGCTGTAGGTTTATTAGCAGGAAGCCTAATTCAGCAGCAGCATGTCATTCCCAGTTTGCTTAATGGGCCACTTCCTGTATCCCCTAAATAAGACACCAAAGACAATAGCCCATTACTTTTAGCAACATCTCCAGAAAATCACGGCAGTGGAACACAGTGGGATCTTAGGGGCTTGAACTAGCGGCATCTCAAAAAAGGAGGAAGGGGAAAAGGAGTGGTCCCTTTGGATCTGCATGTAGAGAGCAGTGGTCTGTACCCTGTGCTGGTCTTCAAGGCCCAGCAGGTTCCAGTGGAATCAGCAAGTATAAGGAAATTTCTGATTTCCTCTTCTTTTTACCCATATGGTTTATTCAGCATAACCAGGCAATTCCCAGCCTTGATACAGCATGTCCCAGCCCCTGTACAGGACAGAGCCTTGTAATGGGTTCTTTGGATAAGAAGGTATTTCTCCAGGCAGTCAGGCACAAAGAGCTGGAACAGAATGAAATGCTTTGGCTGGATTATCTTTTATTCCTTCTGCTTTAAATTGAAAAGAGATGTTCTCAGAGAGGTCTGTCTTTATTACCCCAAAGAATAGCAGTTTTTAACCATTTCCACTGAAATATCTGGGCTCACTCTATCTTGCTGGCTGGCTTTTTCTTCTCTGGACAGCTACAGCAAGCTGTATCTGGCATTGATATTTTACAGGAAAAAGGATTATGTTGCATGTTAACATTCAAAACAAACGAGTAATAACAAAATAACCAATCTTCTTGCAAAAACCCAAGGGACTCAAATAGTAGTTCGGTTGGAGTTCTGATAATGAAACCTCCTTTGTGTTAGAAATGCGTCTCTGGCTGTTCCCATGAAAACCAACCTAAATTTGGCTCACTTAAATCCTTGAAAAAAATTTCCATTGAGATACATAAGAATTTGCCACCCAGAATCTCTGGTGGTTCTGTCAGTGTGGAGTGGGTGTGCTTATCCCCTCAAAGCAGTGTTCTTGCTGAGGTTCCTGAGCTAAGGCTCATGCCTGAGGTTAATATTTAAAATGCTAGAGGTGAATAGAAACACTGGGCTGTTGTCTTCAGAGCAGGAGAGGTGACAATCTGCATCTTGTCTTTATGGATCCAGATTGTGTGTGCAAACCACTCAAACCAGTGTTAGTGGCAGTGTCGCATTACAACACAAGTCTGGGAAATGGTATCCCTTAAAAAAAAAACAAAAACAACAACAACAACAACAACAAACCACACACAAAACCCCTGCTTGTATGCTGACTGAACTATCCAGTTGTGGCACAGAGGCAACTTCTCTTGTTGCTGGTACCTTCCCTCTGTTGGTGCTTTCTTTGTGGTCCTGGCTTTCCTTTCTCTGTGCCTCTAATGACAGAGATGTTATTTTCCAAAACTATCAGCATAAATTTTGCTTTACAAAGGTGAGACGGGGGGACCATGCAATATAACTACATCAAGTGACCATCCCCAGAGTTCTCTTGTTCTCATCAGGTAGGAAGGGTAATTTAAATTCTTCAGGTTTTTGGTTTTTTTTGGTATTGAGACTATCATGATCTATTACAGGGTAAAGATTGCAGATAACTGAAATCTTGAGAACAGAAGCTCAGTGAAAACCTCTGTCCCCTTCAAGGGGATTCGGCCCTAAGTGGGGACTGTATTAAAATCCGAAATTAAAAGTTTAAATGTTAAAAGCGAAGCATAAGAATTGGAGGGCAGTGAGTGGGCAGAAAAATGGGACTAGACTTGGGCCCCTTACTACAAGAAAGACACTGGGGTGCTGGAGAAGGGCTGGTAAAGGTTCTGGAGAACTGGTCTTATGATCATGAGTATCTGAGGCAGCCTGGAGAAAAGAAGGCTCAGGGGGAACCTTATAGCTCTTTAGAACTACCAAAAGGGAGGGTGTAGCCAGCTGAGGGTTGGCCTCTTCTCCCAGGTAACCAGTGGCAGGACTAGAGGAAATGGCCTCAAGTAGCACCAGGGAGCTTTTAAATTGCATATTAGGACAAATTTCTTCATGGAAAGGGCTGTAAAGCATTTGAACAGGCTGCTAGGGAAGTGGTGTAGTCACCATCTTTGGACAGATTTAGAAGATGTGTAAATCTGGCACTTGAGGATGTGGTTTAGGGGTGGACTTGGCAGTGCTGGGTTGACGGTTGGACCCGATCTTAGAGGTCTTTTTCATCCCTAACAATTCTATGATTCTATGATTTTTTAGCACCCTCTCTCTCACTAGGAAGTTCCTAATGTAGCCCCTTTTTGTAACCCAAGCAATTTTAATGGACACGGTAATGGTACCAAAGGCTCATTATTTATCAGGGTCTTTGCTCTTAATAAATATTAGTTAAAGGAAATGTCTCTTTCCACTGCAATTAAAAAAAAAAAAAAAAACTTGTAATATTTCTTTTAAATTATATTGCATCCTTTTTTTTGAGCTTTCTCTTTCCCATTCTCTGTCACACTTCCCCAGGAATGGCTGGTGGCGAAATTGCCAACTGTCTAGAGCAATGTAGAACAATTTCTTAAAAGTCATAACTTTTATAACATAGTAACCCATATTCCTGTTGAGTCTTATTGTTACTACTGTTCTTTACAGTAGATTAACAATTTCACTAAAAGAAAAGAAAAGCATGTTAAAATAAGAGGGACTACAGCTTTTTCCCTTTGTTATTCTTCTCTGTGTCCATGAAAAATTTTGGCCATCTGTATGGTTTTCTGATAACTTATTAAAGCATTTATTTCACTTCCCACCTTCCTTGTGTTCTTCTCTTTTTCTTGCTGAAATTACAGCTGAAGAGGTAGAAAGACTGGCTGCAATGCGTTCTGATTCTCTAGTACCTGGGACTCACACGCCTCCAATCAGAAGAAGGAGCAAATTTGCCACTCTTGGGAGACTTTTTAAGCCATGGAAGTGGAGGAAGAAGAAGAGTGAAAAATTTAAGCACACTTCAGCAGGTAACAGTCGCATTGGGGTCGGTTTATTAATCTGGAATTTTTTGCTCATCAAGGCTGAAAATTTGTAATACGGGCTCAGTTTATATGTATTTCAACTCTTGAAGCTTGAATTGGAGAGATTCATCAGATTCTAAGAGATCTTTAACTTTGTTACAAATTTCTTTGTTTAAAAACTCCAAAGTGACACACTGGGTGCACTACAATTAAAGCAGCAGCTCACCAAAGGTGTATTTTCAGGTTCTGCTACTAGAACTAGAGCCTGACCCAGAAGAAATCTTTGAATATTGATTCAGCAGATTATGAATAAAGGCAAAAGCGGTGTGAAAAGATAATTCTAGTGGTCAGTTTAGCCACATTTAAGCTCCTGTGAGTGCTAATAAATGAGTGAGAAAAATACAGGAAAAAGAAGTCGGCATTGTGTTGAGTAACTTGCATAACCAGAAATTATTCATTACATTGGGCAGGAATGATGTGTCCCTTGTTTTTTTGAGAAAACTGAATCTCAGTTCCTGCCACACCTTTTGCCATTGCTTTCTTGCATATCTAGTACAAGACCCTTTTTTTATTAAAAAAAATATGGAAAACTGAAAAAATGTGTGTTTATAATGTAAATTGGTCTGAGCAAGAATTCCAGATGCAGGCGTTGATATATGTGGTGAAAGCTCTGCAGTCTATTTAGGTTTATTTTCTTTGTTCTTTCATGATGGCCAATAATTACTACATTTGGTTCTGCAAGTCTTTAGCCTGGATTATCTGTGAGAAAACATGGAGTTTCTCCAGATTTATTGTTGTTTTCACTAGAACTAGAAAGAAAGCAGTGAATATCTTGCTCCTTCAAGTGTCAGAAGATGCTTGAGTTACAACCAGTTGGTTTTCTACCCTGTGTATTGCACAGTGGAAGGTTTTAGGCACTACTTGGGTGTACCTGTGGCACCCCAAATCCTGTACTCCTGAAAGTGGCCCACAATGGGCTGAGACATCTCATTTACTTCCATGTAAATTCTTGAATGAGTTTGAATGCAGAATAAGTGTTTTCAGGGTTTGTACCCGAATGAGTTCTTTGCTGTGTGCTGTTTAGGCTGCTTTCTGATTTGTCAGCCAAAAACTAATGAACTGGAATAGATGGCTATGTCACTCTGAGTTACGATCATAGTTTTTGACCTGACAGCTGAGAAACTATTGTCACCAAAAATGACATCTTTCTGCAAAACAAAAGACTTGTCTTTCATGCTCTGCATCAGTCATAACTGTAGTGTAATGTAGCAGTATTTCAATGAAAACCATGTAGTTCTTAGGGATATATGGACACTGTGGTGACTACTGCTTTGAATCTAGTTTCAGCATGCTGGCTTGGTTGGTTACAACTAGGAGAATAACCATGGCTGTTCAGGAGGTACCATGGGTTGCCAAAGCTTGCCTACTGTTGATTTTTATGGTTTCTGCAGCTCCATCAGCTGATGAGGCTGAGCTGCATACTCAGTTCTGACTGGTTTGAAGCTCCATGGTCCACTCTGGGCATTACAAGAAGTATTGCTAAGATTTGCTCCATTACCAAAATATTTGGAAAGTACAGAGTGGTTAAAACCAGACATGTATTTTCTCTTCTCAGAGGAATAGGAAGTTTTACCAGACATGCCAGCATATCTTCTCCCCTAGTAAGAGTGAGTTCAGTGTCTGAAAAACCAATTTAAAAGCTGGGTCTCCATGAACATTTGTCAGTCACAGTACTGGGTTTGATCTCAGTTGAATCCAAAGCCTTTCTCCTTTTTTTTTTAGAAAAATTTTTATTTCTAGTAAGTTAACAGTATCCTGCAGCTGCTCTGCAAAATTGGTATTCCTGTCAGCTCCCCTGCTACTAACTGCAGAAAAATTGACAAGGATGTCAAATTTGCTGAGCACCCTATAGAAGGCAGGGATAGAGATTTGCTTCTGGACTGTGTGAGAGCTGGGACCTCACAGTTTCCATCATCTCCACCCCTGGGGAACAGGAATCCACCAGCACCCTACAAGACCCCCCAGCAATTAAGAAGCATTGGTTGAACCTTCAATATGTAATACAAAAGATTTGACACATGGAAAACTAGCATTTTTCTGACAGCATTTCCATGACCTATTGTCTACTACCTCTGATCTCACTGAGAAAATATATTTAATCTTTATAATAGATCAAAGGACAAGCTTGTGAGATGGCATAATGAGAGCCAGCATGAAACTTCATAATACAGGCTTATTTTCTTCTAGTGCAGTGATAAATGTGACACTTGGAAAAAACCATCCCATTAGTGTCCTACAGGCATGCACCCAAGCTAGCTTTCCCACCTGCATAGAACATCAGTAATTATCAAAAATAGATACTAATAGAAGTATTTTATTAGGCCCTTATTTGCTGCAACAATGGATTCAATTATTTTTAATGTCAAAAGTGGTAAGGGTCAAAACACATGGCCTAATCTGATGAAATTTCCTCTGAAATTAATGGGAGATTCTTCTCTGGGAGAAGACAGAAAGAAATAGAGAGTCAAGCAGATATATAAGGTTGAAAGGTTGCCTTTTTCTTGGTATTTCCAAGTGCTAACATTTTGTATCCATATCTTTATCAGACTAAAACCTCTGCTTATTTATTCAGAGATGAATGTTTTAAAATACATTTCAGCAGTCAATGAGCAAAAAAACCTTTTAGATAATAGGAGAAGTTATTTTCTGACACCTGGTATTTGCATAAGGTGAGACAGTACATAATTTGATTGCTGGGGAACCTCAATGTTATGTGTATTATATGACTCCTCTCAGCACATCAATACTCAAATTGTATAGGTCTCCCATTCTCCATCTTCGTTATTGTGTTGTCACTGACAAGCAGAGCGTGAAAAGGATGTTCACGTTTTGTAGAGTTTATATGTTTATAGGTTACGTTGGTTTTGGTATCCCTGTAGTAACATTGCAGAAGGGTCCAAAGTCTGACATTGCCCTGGTGCTAACTTGGTAACAAAGGTAAGAGTCATGGGTTTGATGCAGACATCTCATGCCTTTGCCTTGCAGCTGGTCTCTCTGTGAGATCATCATTAGGTATTTTGTAAAGCAGCCAGAGCAGGTAGAAAAGATCACGGATAGGGTGATCTGTTTGCAGGTGGGAAGCACCAGATGAGCCATTGGGTTTGGTCTGTGCGACCTCTTCTGCCGGAAGGTGGTGTGTTAAGGAGGTGTAAAGAATGTGCACCGTAAATGAAAGATGGGCTTTGGCTAGGCATAGTCTCAGAAAAACAGAGAGATTACACTCTTTGAGGGACACCAGTGTGTGGTGTTCTAAACAAAAAAGGAGGAGATGTGGTGTTCTGGTTTTGAGTTTATTTGATTGTTCTATTTTATTAAGGCATTTCTATGTTAATTAGAAAATGGTTTGCCCCTGTGTACCCCCTGTCCTTCCCGGAGTGGATCCTTCCCCGAGCCCCTTTGTCCAAGGTTTCCTGCCGTTTCACCTCTCTGAGATGTCAATCACCCTTCTCCCCACCACTTTACCAAATACGTCCCTGTCAATCTTCCCTCTGCCTTTGTCTGTCACCCCAGCCCTGCCCTGATTCTTCAGAAACTTTCTGTATCAATCACCCGAACTTTCACAGGTGATTGGTCTGCTAGACCCTCTTTCCAACCCTAAGTTCTCCCATTGGCCCCTTGCTGCCCCTCAGCCCTCCCCCGAAACACTCCTATTGGTCACCTTAGGTTCTATCCCCCAGGTAATTGCCCTCTTTATAACCCCGTCTCGGGGGTAGCTCGAGGTCACTCCGCGGCTGCCCCTTTGGAGGAAAGAAAGAATAAAATCCTCCGAACATTGCACGCACACGCTGACCCTTTCCTTGCTCTTGTCTCGGATCCCACGCAAAGAGTAGCGCTGCATCAGCAAGCCAAACCACGCACCTGCCATTTCTCTCTGTTGCGCGCTGGCGAGTCCCTGACCCCAGCGCGCCTGTTCTGCTGACGCTCCACAGCTGACCGAGGACCCCTGCGCAGGCGGGTGGGAGAGAAAAACGCCACACCACTGTACCACAGCAGGAACAGAAACAAGTTAATTCTCTCAGTAATTCTCCTGGACAAAAGTGAAGTTCCCACCAGCACAAAGTGGTTTTCAGTGTTAGGTCTGCAAATCATTTTAGCACAGAACATGCTATTGAAAGTTCCTTGATGGGTGATGAGACTCCTGCAGTACAACATAAACTCTCCTGACACTGAAGTTCCCTATACAGGGGCTTGGACAAAGAAACCAAACTCTGCCACACTGTTATTCATGCTATGGTCAAAAGTATGCTGTATGTTTTTTTAAACTTAGCAAAGATTTTTACATTAAGTATGGAAACCTTTATTTCTGTGCAGGGTGAAGGCCCTCTCAGCAAAATGTGAAGTATTATAACACTGAGAGAACAGGCAAACTTCTAAATGGCAAGATTCTATCTGTTGAGAGGATGCTTTCTTACCACTGACAAGGGGCAGTCTCATGGCAGAAGAAGTCAGGAAGAAACATAATTTTGTATTCCCAAGCACATGTCCTTGGCTGGTTGCAGCTGGGATGGCTCTAGAAGACTGGTCAAGGTTTTAAAAGCCAAACAGGGCTCTCTGGGAATCAGCAAAGCAGATAGCAAGAGAGCAAGCTGACTGTCTCCTCTGCTAGACCTTTGTCATTTTTTTAATATCTTGACCTTCTTCTACTCACCTTGCTGTGAACTTGAAAAATGTTCCTGGGTGTGTTGCTGCTTTATTGCAGTGCTGTACACATTCTGAAATGTCATTTCCTGGAGATGTTTTGAAGAAGGAACTGCTTCTGAAATAAAGAAGCTTGAGGGGAAATAGATTCTGCACTTACTTGGAATATTATTGAAGGTTTTTTATCACTACTTTCATCAAAAGCCAACTGTTTGCAACTTTTCAGAAAGAAAGTGTTCAGCTGCTTGGAGGATTTTGAGTAGAAAAAATATCTTGTTTTGTCATTTCCCATTTCTAGTGACTTTCACTTTAAAGAATTGGTGCGTCTGTCTTCCACCATCCTTACCTCCTGAATTGCAGTGCTCAGGCAAAAGGGAGAAGAAAGCATGTAACTTATACTTGAAGGACACTAGTTGGAATGACAAGAGAAAAGCAGGAAATGGTGAGAAATTAAGGGGTGTAAAGAAAGCTCAGCTGTAAGTAGGAGAGCAAAGGATTCAGCAATGTTTAGGTTAGGTCCACTGGTAGCCTGTACAATGGGCAGGGAAAGACCTGTGTGAGAAGAAAGCTGCTCAGCTGCTCTTTTGCCAAGTAGATGGTTGTCTGAGACAACCAGCAATACTAAACACAGAAAAGGAAATATTTTGAACTCAGTCTTTCCTCCTAGGTATGTTGAAACCTCCTTTTATTTGTGTCCTAGTTTCCCTTCCTAGAAATACTTACAATCCTCCTCCACAGGGCAGTGATCACGTATCAGTCCTCTGGTGCCACAGTTCCCATCCCAAAACCCGTGGGTGAGTTAGTGAGCCACCTCCTGTTCTGTGACCGCAGGAAGACTGTGACTTTCTAGCCTCATGCTTGGGGTACCCCCCTGAGAATGGGGAAGATCTGCTCCTATTTCATTTAAGACTTCATTGGCTTAGGTGTAGAGATTGGTGTTCAAGAACCTGTCTCACGGTATAGGACTAGGGAGTTGGAAATTATAAAGACCGGGGCTGAAGCAGACCAGAATATCAGAAGAGCCAAAAGGCAAGTCAGTTGTGAGCCAAGCATCATCAGGTGGCTTGGGGAAAAAGGACATTCAGAGCAGGTTTGTGGATTGATGTGCTGCCTAAGGGTCTTAAGACTCTTTTAATAGTTATCTGTACAGAGAATGACAATCTTTTCTTGCTAGCATCTACTCTGTTAAATAGGAATAGATGAGGATCTAAAGATTTAAGCCGAATAGTGTAGACAAGGCCACTGGATTTTTTCAGTTTGATTTTTGGGAAGGGTGTAACATGCCCTCCTGTTTGCTTTCACTCTCACTCAAGCCATTTAAAAATAATGAGTGAGCCACAGCAAAGTTGACTCATCCAACCTTAGCTGCCTCACTCCCAAAATCTGCTTTAAAACAGATATTAATTTTGTGCCTGAATCTTTTTTTTTCACTTGTTAATCCTTGGTGCTTTGGTTTTTCCAAACAGAATTTTTTTAAAAGATACTCTATAAAAAAATCATATGTCAGTGTGTTTATGTAAGTTAAGTCTCCCAGTCAGCAGAGGGGATTGCTTAAATTGGCAACACTTATAGGCAAGGATTTTTCTGTGTTTCTGATAAATAACAAGAAGAAAACAAAATGTGGTTAAGCTGTTCAATTAAAGAAACTGTTATTCGTAAACCATACCCAGACCATTTGATTCCTACTGCTGATTTTTTCTAACTACAACAGGTAAACATTTTAAATCTTTCTTTCCAGAATATTCCAGTTGGGAGACATTCAATTATATGTTGCCAGTGCTTCTCTTAAATCTTCTGCTTTGCCAGTAATTGCCTCTTGTGTTTTCTCATGTAAAACCCTTAGGGTGTTAAACTGGTCATGAAGTTTAGGTGAGACCTTTGCCTGGGGAAATGAAGGAGAAGCACAAACTGCAGACATGCCTGCCTCACCCCTACCTATACTTCTGAAGAGGTGGTCTGTGGGGTGAGAGACTTGGTGTGGTTTTCCCAAGTGCCAGGTTATTGACATCTATCTGCAGAGGTTCTATTTTTATTAAAAAGAGTGGTTTTGTTCGGATTATTGTCTAACAAGGATAACTGTTTTAAAGCACTTTATGGTCTCATTCTGTTCTTCTCAATTTTATTTAATATCTGCTGTGATCCCATGTGAAAAGTATTAATATTTCAGTTTCAATTCCTCTTATGCTTTCAAGCCAGACTGTCTCTAGGTTTACATATGGAGAACAGAAGTAATTATGTTTTTTTCTTCCCTGAGACTCATATTCTGATGACTTGAAAACAATTCTGTATTCTGAATCAGTGCTCAGAGAGAGAGCAGGGTGTTCCCTCCAGGCTAGCTGGGTCTGAAGTCACCCTGAAGCCTGCAATACCGGAGTCCTTCCTGTTCTCCTCCATGACAAAGCCTGTTAATGCTTCTGTGTAAAACCCCCAGGGGCCCTTTTGAAGTGAAACAGCAAGCAGGTGATAGGGATTCTGGTCCAAGCTAGGTATTTTTGCTGTGCTGGAGCAGCTCATACAGCATTAAGACATTGCTAAAAAACACTGATCATTTCCAAGATTTTGGGAGAAGAGAGAAAAATGGCACTGTTGTAAAACTAAGTCCAGACTTGCAGAAAAGGAGCTGTGGTTTTATTAAAAAACAGCAGTACAACCACTTTTCAAAGTTAGAAAGGGCTGCTATGTTCACTGTGTTGTGATTATCTGAGGGAAGCACAAGCTGTCATTGTCTGAAGAAAAGCGGCGTTTTGCAGGAACTTAGGCTGTTCCTAAAAGCACATTGAATGAAGTAAATATTTTTACATGAAGAAAAATCAAAAAATACTATTATTATATTTCAGTGTTTTCTAGATTAATCTTAGAAGAGTTTTTATGCAAATTTACATTTCTGTTTGAAATTTCAACTAGATATTATTTAGTATAGTTAAAAACCTGAATTTCAATTATAAAATGGCCTGAGAGACAGGAAAAGATTTTTATGTTAAGTCTGTTAAAGTATTTCACTGCTTGTGTTCAAGGACTGAATAAAAATTAAAATCCATATGCAGTTCTATTTTTTGCATTGATCCAAAACCGCACACTTGATGAATTCTGAATTCTGAAAGTGAAAAAAAAAAATTCTAGGATTGCATATAACTTCTCTTTGTATGCACTGACATTTTCTTAATTTCTTTTGAGAAATTGGCCAGAAAAATGTTCCAGAATTCATGCGAAACTGTAGACAGCTTTTAAAAAATTTCATCTTTTGCCATTCTATAGAGGGAGCAAAACTATCTTGTGTATCTGCTTACTGCTGTGGAAGAAAAGATTCACACAGATTTTTAAAGCCAGTAGTCATTTTCAGCCTCACAATTAGATAAACAGCCCAAAGCTTAGGGTGACAGAAGAAACTTAATGGCAAGGGAAAGTGATGGATGATGTTTGCTGCTATTACTGGTATCTTAAATTGTCAGCATTTTCAGATTTGTCATTTTAAGGAGATTAAAAGAATGGAAATGCATTCGGAAGTTGCAGATCTGATTTGTACAAGGAAGGCAGTGAAAGCAGTTGTCTATTTTTATACTTGAATTGCCAACTGGAAGCTCCTAGTTAAAAAATGGAGGAAACAATCACTCCCCTGGGAGCACGTATTCTACTACAGAGCAGTATCACTGTGTCTTCCTGAGATCTGCTGCAGAACATTTCCAGGGTTTAAGAAGTGGGCTTTGCTTAGCTGGGCTGAAAAATGCATTTAGGGATTGTTCTGCCCTGTGCCAGCTGTAATGGAACGTGTGAAACGAGGCCTCTAAATGTGTCCCTTCTTACAGGAAAGAGATGTTTAATGAGGCTGTTTGGTTTTTATGCTAATTACATTTCCAGCTGCTGTGTGAAGATTATATGAGGCCACCCAAACTGTAATGCTGTGACATAATTCTACAACAGTGCATTCATGTTAAAATAATATAATACAATTAATCCATTAGAAAAAGTACAAATTGTGATGATTGAAATTAGATGCTGTTCATAACATAAGCTTCTTCATGGCATATGGATTAGAGAACAACATCCATTGGAAATGTTTTAAGTATTTTAGCAACCAATCAGGCATAATGGAATATCTGGCTGTGAGGAGAGAGAATGTATGTTTGGAATAAGCTCATTCTTGTGTAAAAAGTTGTTGTATATCCTCAGCTTCTATTGCCATGACTCATGAACAGAGAGTCTTCATCAGACTGTGTCCTTACAGGTTATTTTAGAATGATTTCATTTAACAACAAAATTTGTTGAAGCTGCATTTTATTTTTAGATTGCATGTAAAGCATGAATATTAATTAGTATTTCTCAGACTCTAGCTGGCTTTTGTTCTTTGGGTTTTCACTGCCTTTATAAAGGCACAGGAGAAAATCACAACATTTCACAGTGACATGAAGCCATGAGGAAATTTATCTTCACAGTGATGCTTTCACTGAGAAGTGCTGTTGAGGAAGTTTTATTCCTAGAATACTGTTTTGCTCTCGGTCAGTGTTTCCCACAGGGGGGAAATGAAGCAGGAATCCCCGAGGCCAGCATTGCAGTACCTCGAGCAAGTCCTGCTGTGGCATGTGACCTGTGTTGTGATTGGGAAATGGGCTGGTATGGTCACGTGAGCATGCAGCCCAGTGGGTCTAATCTGATGGGACTTTTTAATCACGGTAATTGCCCTTTATTTTCATGTCCATGAGCTGCATTAAAAAGGCACATACAGTTAGATGTATAGGGTATTGGCAGCAGAGATGAGAATTCCAGGTCCATGGGGATCTGAAACATGGATAGCAGTCACCCAGACAAAACCATTAACTTCATGAGCTCTTTCCAGGGATGCTGGGGCTAGTATGTCGATGAATAATAAATAGTTCCTAGAAAGAGGAACTCAATTGCCCTGTATACAGAGGTTTAATAGGGAAACACAGATTATGAATTGGAAATCAAAGACGGCCTGATGAAGAACAGTTTTATAGAAACCTTGGTCTAGGTTTTGCTTATTCCAGGGCTTGTTTATACATTGTAAATTGAATTATTTAAACCATAAATATGAAACACATTGGTTATAACATCATAAACTCTTGGGTTGATGTTTGTGCAGTTCATAAACTCATTTGTTTTACTTTAATTCATTAAGGCAAATTTAGTTCTGAATTAAAGTGTCCACCTAAGTGTTTAATGTGGCATTGGTGATCCTTCTTGAATCTCCAATTCACATTTCTCTTCATGAGCACTCCTGTAAGTCAGCACAGGAGCTAATGTGCAGGGAAGTGTAGATCAGACAGCCTGAGGTGTCACAAGAGATGGGTAGACGGGTTCTAAATTGGTGAAAGCTGCACCTGGCTACTTGGACTGCCTGAGGGACTGGACAAAGGAAGTCCAAGGTGGTGAATAGGACAGTCAATGAAGAGAGAAAGCTGTTGTGTGCTCTTCTGAATTCTGCTGCTAACCCATCCCAGTCTTGGTTGCAAACAACACTTGTAGATATTGGACTGTACCTGTAGATATTGGACTCTTAAGTATTGCAGGACTTGACTGCAGTTTGATCGGGGTTTGTTTGTTTGTTTGTTTGTTTGTTTGTTTGTTTGTTTGTTAGTCTCTTCGTGTGTAGGATTTCTTCAGATCTCCAGCTCATGAAGTCAGGTAGTTCAGAGAGACTTTTGAATTACAGTAATAAGAAGGATTTCTAAAATGTAGAAGAAAATCCTGGAAACCAAAAGCATGGGGGAAAGCTACTCATTCCTTTTAGAAGTTAAACTCTCTATTTGGAGATTTGGAGAAACATACAGATTTTCTGAATATTAACAATTTGCTTTATTGATACACTTTCAGATGAATGTTTCAGTTCCACAGTATGATGTCTGTATAAGAAGCAGTTAAAAATAAGACTTATTTTGGTTACTATTTGTTTGTGTAGGCTGAAGACATAATACTATCTGTTGTTAACTGCATCTGAATTGCTTATTATCTAGAGGATATTTCCCACTTTTAGATAAAAGTAGTGGTAGAATAGATCCATGTTGCTTAACATGACTTACTATTCTTTTTGTTCTCGCTTCAGTAGCGGGTATATGTTTCTAGGTTGAAAAATGGAGTTTCTCAGTCTCTTATTTTGCAGATGGATGTGTGTACATGCATTTTTGAAGACAGACCTTAGTTCCTCTTTAAAAGGTTTTAATTTGGTAATTAACACTATTGGTCCTTTATATCCTCTGAGTTCTATTTGCATCTCTCCAAGTTAATCTGGCAATCCCAAACAATTTTATTTATCAAAACAGGCAGTAAAAATAATCCTTTTGCTGCGGTGAATCATACTTTTTAAACTTAACCAACAGCATTGTTTGCCTATTTTAAAAGAAAAGTTATTGGGAATTTGACTGCCACTAGCTACCACTTGAATCTGAAAATACCAGTTGCTTGCTTCCCTATGTTTTGCAGGAAGCTCTTGGTCTCCTTGTGCTCTTCATTAATTCCTTAGTTAAAAGTAGCATGGGGCTGACAGCTGAATGTGCACAGATAAGCAGTACTCGGAGGAAGGACCAGAGAGGTCCAGATATACTTCTCCCTGAAGGCAGTGACATATTTTTGTGCTGAAAATGGTTGGCAATGAGTTTGATTTTCTTGCTGCTGAAGCTGATGAATTCTGCCCCTGTCCTCACTGAGCGCAGGCAGTTGCTAAATGCCGAAAGGCTTTGCTCATACGGACTGGCCAGGAAGGCTTCTGCCAGCTGCACAATCACCTTTCTGAGGTGCTCTGTTCCCAAAAGAAGACTGTGGGACTTGGTGGGTGCTCAGATCTTTGCAGTAATAAACAATATCTGCAGGCAGAATGTTTCCAGGGTGTGCACATATATTTAGAAAGCACTCTTGCAATATTTTGTAGTTAAGTTCTGCCTCAAAACCATTTGAAGCCCCTGAATTTCTATCACTATCATCAAGAATCAATACTGCATTTACACTTCTGTACTGGCACTTACATTTTCAAAACTGTACATGTACATCTGATAGCTTGTGTGCTTTATGGACCCGATCAAAAGCCCCATAAAAATGGTCATTTAGTTCTCTAGTTTTTGTGGGCATAGGATCAAGTCTGTATTAAGTAGTCATAGTAGCATTCCTCCCAGTTTCCTATCTAATAAGAAAATATGCTATAGGTAGATAAAACATAAGTTAAAAAAAGATGTAGTTGACTGTTAGTGAAATATTAGATGACATTTGGGCTACAGTTTGCATACCTGAGTGGTAGTGTTTTTTCTCACCAGCTAGTGGCTTCTCCTACACCACACCATCTCAATCCTCAATCTGAAGGATTCTAGTTTGTAGTTGTGGAAAAAACCAACTCAATAATTCCGTGAGGAACAGAACTTTTGAAACACAATTTTGTATGGGTTGCTCCTTCCTGAATCTTTTGCTGTCTGATCACAAGCCTCAGAATGGCAATTTGGATCAAGTTTCCCTAACCAGCCTTCCAGAACTTTAGAAACATTACAAATTCATGATCTTTTGTCCTGACCAAAGTTTGCAAAAATTGGAAAGAGGTAGTGAAATTAACAATGAAGGTATATAAAGACAAGGAAGCCACTGCTGCTGCTAAAAATATGCAGGAAGGGATGGGAGAAAACAAGACATTAGCTGGCTGCTGTAGAAAAGAATACTTTGGCTCTTCTTGTTTTAGGCTGGCCAATGAGTTTAAAAGAGTGGCCACACATATGGCATCCTTTTACAACCTCAGTATTAACTTCAAAATAACTGCAACATCTCTCATCAAATGTACTTTTGTAAGGAAGATAAGCATCGGAATAAGACGCTTCTGAGAAATTGTTTATGGAAATGATTTGGGATTTTGTGATCAGTGGAGAATCCTTGTGTGTCCTCGTGCTTCCATTTGCTTTGAAAACAGCCAGGATGTGAAGGTATTTCTAGGTTTTCAATCAGACCCCTGAGAGAGATCAGGAGGTTACTCTGCAGGCAGACAAATGCAGAACTGTAGTGGGAAGATTATTACAGAAAATCCATGTGCATTGGTTTATAAATTAAAATAATGAAATCAGCGACAGCTGCTCTAAATTAGTGGTGGATCTGAACTGGCCACACAGTCAGCCAGGCACGCATTGTTGATCTCCATAACACAGAACTCTCAGGCTGGCAGCAGTGATGCAGGAGCTCTGGCACACATACTCGTCCCTGCTAGTAACTGAGTCCATGCACTATCTTTTATTTAGATGTGATGTTTACGCCCCAGAAAACATCTAGTTTGGAATGGCTACCTCTAAATATTGAAGTTAGTTTTTTGCATCTGAATCTGCAGAGGCATTGTGCTGAAATGAGAGGCCAGTGACGCTGTGGTATTTCTGGCATTAATGTGCAGACAGCATTCCTGCAGGCTAAAATGCACCACAAGAAGCTGACAAAACCAATCAAAATCCCCCCATTTGTTAGTCTAGCAGATTAGTCCATTTTCTGATTTCACTGCAAGGATTGTGAGACTGGCTTTACTCAGCTGCCCTCATTTGAGTGACTGCACTTAGATCAAGCCAAACCTCAGTTTGAATGCAGGCAGCTGAGGCTTGAATTGGTGCCACTGAATTAACAAAATTAATGCTAATTCACATCAGGGCATTCTTTTTAGTATTCTTTCATCTGTTGAGGAGTTACCTGAGCTGCTTTTGTAGAAGGCCATGAGCCATCCCCTGGCCACTTCCTCCCATCAGTCAGGAACCATTAACAGCATCCCTTTGGCGATCCCATGTGCTGACACCTGAACATTGGTTTCCAGAGGCCTGGAGCTCCTGTTGCCGTTGAAGACATAACTATTTTACAATCTATTTGTCTTCTGGCACTGGTTCATTTATTGAATTGAGCTGACTGTGAGCTCTTCAGCATAGTCATGACATCTTTCTCCTAGTGTTACCAGCAAAATGACCACGATGAGGAAGAACTTGTATTTGACCAGGGTCTTCAGAATTTATCTGTGGAGCTATGTGCCCTGTGGAAGAGTGGCTTTTACCTGTGATATCTGTTGTCTTGGCGACATTGTTTCATCCAGGAAATACCGTGTATATTGGAGCAACCTTGCTGCCCCATGCTGCAATATGAGTTATGTTTGTCCGTTTTCTTTCCTGCATCCTTAGGAGGAAAGGCTATAAAAGTGGGCAGTGCAAATACACAGGATAGAAAAGCCACAGGGGAAGAGAGCTGAGACGCTCCCCTTCTGTGCTAATTGAAAGTAGGCCAAATCATAGTTCACTGCACAGATAAATGAGAGAAACAGAAGAGGGGCTTTGAGGATTGCATTATCTGACAAACCCAGCAGTATCTCCAGAAGAGCAAAGCTCTCTCTTAGCCACTGTCAGAGCAAACATGGTACCAGTATGCATATTGTGAATAAATCGGTGTGTGTCCTTGGTCTGAAACTCCCTGTAGATTGAGTAAAGCAATAGCTTTTTCAAGCATATGTGGCAAGGTATGGGCTAAGCAAAATATTTCTGCTGCTGGTCTAATGATGCCTTTTGTACTGCAGAGAAGCTGGATAAAAAGAGGGCTAATATTCAGGAGCCCTAGATGCATATTATAGTTGGTTTGCAGATAGTAGGGTAGAGTCTCCCTATTCATCTAATATGCTGTTTCTGTGAAACCTTGATGTATATATGCTTATGTCCTACTTTTTTCCCCTGGAATCTATACACGTTTGAGCTCACTACATTGCCTGCCTGCAGCAGATGATATAGGGCGTCCTTTTATCTGTTAAACTTGGTTGTAAAATCTCATCACTTTCAGTGACAACAGGCCTGACCCTCTGTAAAAATGTAGTGAAGGCTTTCTGCAGGAGGCTTTCTGCTATGTATCTGAGGCACTCCAAATAGTGAGAGCACTATTTTAAGTAATGCTCTCAAGGAATGAATAGCACAAAAAAATGCATACACATTTATTTGAGGAGATAATTTGGAACAAAATTATGTTGATGAATAACAAATAGGAGATTGTTTACAAAATGCTGATTTCTGGCTCATTGTTTACTTACTTTTTCCTGTTTCATTTTGCTTGAATAATGTAAATGCATTGGTCCCATGAGTCTCCAGGAGATCTTTAAGCATTTTCAGTTGCTCATGAGAGTGTTTCCCAAAGCCCTTTGAAGAGGGACCACCTCTGTGTAGGAAAACCTACCCTCTCATCCTGTTCCTGACTCCTTGGCATCCCCATGGTAGTTGAACCAACTGTTTATGTGGAAAAGTAATATGAGGAAACCACTGAGGCAGTTTTAGCTGTCTCTTAATGAAATGTAACAGCTGGAAATCAGGAGGAGCATGATCATCATGGGACCAATCAGCCCTCTGTGGAGAAGCAGCAAGTGCTGTGTAAACCACAGTCAGTATGTCTGTGACGAGAGCAGTGTTACACTGACTGGGTAGCTGATATTATGGTGAAATACTTAAATTCAAGCACCACTTTAATTAAATTTCACTCAGTATTAGGCTAGGAAATTGATAAGATTTTAAAAAATTGGAATCAACCCTGAGCTAACATGAGCACACCGACCTGTCTCTTCTTGCCAACTGCCTGCAATCATTTTTGTGCCACAAGATATGCTCTGCAGCCAGTGGGCCACTGCATTTTACTAAAACCTGAGCTGTTTTCCATCCTTTTAATGCTGTCTGCTTTGAGATTGCTCAGAGTACATCTCTGGAGAATTTTGTTTCATTTTTCCATGCTGCGTATCATGGGAGAATCCTTAAATGAGATGGCAGCTTCCTCAATACAATGTAAGTTGCAGCTCCAGTTCTTCCTGCCAGACATGTCCCAGTGTTGACAGTATCATGTTCACTGCAGGAATTGACAGCAGAAGACCTCACCCATGGTAGGAACAGAGCATGCACAAGAGGCATGGTGTGACTCATCACTCCTGTTTCAGCCCTTTTACATCGGGTAAAATGCCTACGGAAGTCCTGGATCTGCCCAGACAATAACTCCCATAGAGAAACTGCAAGAGACAACCAGCAGGATGTCATCCAAAGCTCAGCTTGCCTTTAGGTATCTCAGGCAGGCATCTAGGCCAGCTCCTTGGCTCACAGCATTTTCTCAGCTTGTCTTCTGTCCTGCAGCCCAGTAGGCAGGCAAGGAGAGGATAAACAAAGCACAGATTGCCTTAAAGTCGTGCTAGCCGCAGATCAGTGCTAGGCCAAGATTTCACTTCATTTTATTTTGGACTGTGATGTTTCACACTTTTTTTTAATTGTTACCACCAATGTCACTTGGATAACACGAAGCAGCAAATAACAATTGACTTTTGCTTACTTAAGATGAAGTTGTACTTTGCTTTACACCTCTGTTTCAGATATTTCAGGTCAAATTTTGCTTGCAGTTATGTCTAAGTATTTCCTATTAAATCCATCAGGTTAGGTAACACTGGCATTGTAAAGAAAAGCATAAATTATGCCCTAAACTGCATTGTTCTACCAGTCCATTTTTTCTGTGCAGGTACAGGTCTTTTAATTATCAAGCTGATTCCTAATTTGAAGTGAACTTCTGCTCAGTGCTTGAAGATAAAAAGTATGAGGCAGACAATATGATACCTGAGGAGAAAATTAGAGGCTGAATCTAGATGGCAGGAAGACAAACAAGCATGAGTAGCTGTGATTGTTGCGCATTTACACATGCTTGCATGCATTCATTCTTACTCTCCTCTTGCTAGTCTTAAAAAGCTAGTCAAAATCCAGATACTGAAGAGATGTAGCTCATAAATTATGTTTTCACAGCATGTGCTAGGTGTGGATTGATGTGAGCAGCTATTCTGTGAGATAAAGTGTATTAAGAAACATGTAATGGCTCTGCTTCTGGTGCAGCTTATTCAAGGGCAATATATATAGATATATAGAGATATATAAATAAAAGATATTGTATAACTCAGTAAGCTGGAACGAGTTGGAGAGGCATAAAGTGGTGTATGTTCCAGTTCTTACTATTCATGTTTTATTTTGTTACTTTTGCTATATAATTTAAAAGCCATTCCCATTCTTGCCATTTGTGTAACATTTTTTGCCTTTATGTAAACATATTTTGTGTTACTTTTGAATTGAATTTATGGATTGGATGAACCTGAGCAGTAGTAAAAGCAGTGGAACACATAAAAATAGTAGGTTTCTGTTTTCAGCTTCTTCTAGCTTTGAAATGAGACATGAGTAATTTAAGCTCTTTTTTCTTATGTGATTAATACTCCCCAAAAATACAGACACTGAGAAGTCTCTGAAAGAAAAATATTTTACTTTAGATTTTAAATATTTTATTTTAGATTTGCAGGGGTCTCAGTGATATAGTTGTGGTAATACCAGTGAGATGCAAAGTGAGTGTGTAGCATCTGGACCTGTATAAAAAGGTGCCTATTTTTTCCATCTCCACTTATTTCAGTGTAAGATTCAGGAGGGATACCATATTTCCTTCATCAGTACATTAATGTGCATGGACATATGTTCTTTCCTCCTCTCTTGGATTGTCAAAGCCCATCAGGAGTTTCAGATGAGCAATTCCTACTGGATTTAGTTGCAACTGAAAAGCTTAGTGGCCAGGAAGCTTAGGAGAAGTGAAAATTTTCACCCCAGTTCCCAGTGTTTTGTGTGCCTGGATGTTGCTTCACACCACAGTGTTCAGAGGGGCTCAGGACACTCTTGGACATTCTTGAGCATTACTGAGTGAAGTGCCAGGGCAATGCAAACGAATTGGATTGTGGACGACTTCAGACCTTGGTAGGAAAATGCAGCCAGGTGAAACTGCACAGACTGGATCTGACAGAATAGCTTGTCACACTTCCACACAGTGCATTAAGCTCAAGGAGGCTACAAAATGTGGAGCAGCATGGTGGAAATGGAGTAAATTCTTTGAGAAGAGTCAATATAAAAAAAAAAAAACCAGGCACCAATCTTATTTCCAGACACGGTAATGAAACTCTTAAATAGTGAATTGCTGGGAAATATAAATCCTGATTAAACTTTTTTAGTACACCTTAGATGTCTTGTTGATGTGTGTGTGTTTACCTATCCCACTTCTGCTGGCTGCTGTGTGCTGCTTACAGCCATGGGCCAGTTTGAAGAAATTCTATTTGTAGTTAATGTATGGCTATCTGGACCTGTTCCTGGCTATTCCAAGGTGGGGGAATAAATTAACAGTCTGCTTTTGCCTCAGTGAGCACAACAGTAGGATTTAAGGAGCTAACAACCCTTTGGCAATGTTAATATTTGGACTGCCTTCCTGTTTGAGAAGAGCAAGTCTTTAAAAATATACCATAGGTGTGGTTTTGTGGCATCAGTTTTTAGAGGTATATAATGTAGATATAGTTAATATAGTTAATTACATTACTTTGGTGTTAATGCAGTGCTTTTGAGATTCTTGGAGAGCTTTACGTATGACAGTTCTCATCAAAGCCATGTTCCAGGTGTACCCAAACCTCAGGCAAATGTATGTGAGATGAGAATAGGCAAATTGGATGCTCCATAAAAAAATCCATAATGCTTTTTCTGAATTGATTTTATCACAGTGCTAGCAAAACAATTTCAGGGTTTCAAACATTCTAATGGTGGTCTTACAGTTGTCATGTGGTTTCCCCACTTTGTTCTACTTAATTAAAGGAGAGTAAAGAGGAAATACTGTCATTGATTACATCTCCGTGACCCTCTTGAGAATAAAGGGATTGCTCTGTGTACTGGGAGCAGTATCTGACTGACAATGGCTCTAATACCATCTGCTAATTAAAGGATTTGGCAAAATAATTGCGATTTTTCTACTTAAATTAGAAAAATACTCAATAGAATCTGTGCTTCTTCTTCAGCTTGGGCAATATATAGGGTGCTTGCATCAAGACAGGCAAATAACCACTTTGTAACAAAATAGACTGGCACTGGAAAGACAAAACCCACCATTCTTTAAAAGCAGAAAAATGCAAGACTTCTCACATACAACACACACTTCTCTCCACCTCTTTCTGTCTACCCATCTGTGTATGCACACACTTCATAACTCTTGCCTGTATTATGTATTATTACTATGTATGGCCTGTTAACCATATTATTTTAATACTAGTCAATAGTTATCCACAGCACCAGCAGTAAGGTTGTTTGAGAAAAGGACAAAACATATTGCAGCATTTTATGAAGAACAGCAGAAGAACAGAAACCACTTAAGTTGCCCTGAAACAAATATGATTATGTATTTAAAAAGATTAATTTTTAATAATGCTGTTAGCTACAAATGTGCCTAGGTCACATGTTTGGGTACAAATATTCCTTGAACTCTGGTGAAGTTCACATCTAAGTCTATAGCAATGAAATACATACAACATTGCAACTAGGTATGTACAAAAATGCTGAGTATTCAGTTACCATTAAGTTTTCATACCTGGTTGAATATTACTGGAAATTCTCATGGTTTTGTTATAACTATGCCCATCGTTCATTTATTTTGATTATAGTCAGAATAATGTAGATACTGCAAAGAAAACTGTAGTCCTATTGTTCTTCTTCGATGTGTAGCTCATGGCAGTGCAGTACTGGTATTGAACAGACCTGAAAAACAAATAGTCATAAATTCATATACTTAGCATTATCCATTTAAGCACATTCTCAGATCAAAGTGTTATAATCTAGGAACTGAAAACTGAGCAGCAATACCATGACTGGACTTTGTAATATCTTCATCTAAGCTTCTGGAAGCTAATGTATATTTACGTATTAAAACTGCTCTGAATCTTGTGTGGAGAAATCTGCATGAAATTCAGAGCAAGGAGAGCCTACCCTGCAGAACTTGCCTTTCTCAAAGAATAAACTGAGAAAAAAGGTTACAGTCAGTGGACACTGCTCCCTCTTGCTTTTCACTTTCAAGTGCAAGTCCTCTGCAAGGACTTTTCATTACTGAAGTCTAATGCTTTAGATGTCCTTTTTCCATATAAGTTGTTGGTCTGGGATGGGCAGTTTGGCTCAGTGCTTTTTTCAGGGACTCCCAGTGGGAGCTTGAACAAGCCATGTTCTGTAGCAGCTGTCCCATACACAGCTGCTATGGCTGAAGCCATAAAGAAGGGTGTTAAAACATGCTCGGTTTGGGTATGGGTTAATCTTTTTCATCTTTTTTTCAAAGGTACAAAGTATATACTGCGTAGTATTAGACATTTCTCAAACAAGATACTTCAGAGCAAAGCTTTTGAGAGATCTCAGAGACATAAATGGAGCAAAGTTGGAGGGTGAGGGGAGAAGCATTTCTGCACTGGGAAAAATTTTTGATCCAAACTTATCGAGAAGCTTTGACATTGTTTTGGTGTTACAAATGGCAATACTCCCCTGTATCTTTAAGTAATTTATAATGAACAGAAAATTAAAGAGCATCCCATGTCATAGACTTGAGATGCCCGTGCTTTAGCATATTTTCCTACTATCATATTTTCCCAAAGCAGAAGCATAGATATGTTACTTTAGCATTAAAGTTTTGCATACCTGGCTTTCATAAATATTAGTCTGGAAAAACATCTCTTTATTTGAATTTTCATTTATTTCAGTCATGCATATCTGACTACTGGTATTTTCTTTACATAAATATTTGGACAGTCAAGTTTCACTCACATGATTACCTATAAAAAAAAGCAGTTAGCTGGCTGAATAATGTGTCCATGATTTTATATGGGAAGAGATATTTTACGTAACATAAATGGACAGGATTTACCAAATCCTGTCACCAGAGCCTTAACCTCATTGCACACAGACCTGATTCACACCTAATATAATGCAGGCCATTTGAAACAAAATTAAGTCTAAACTGTTAGTGACCTAATTCATATCTCAGCCTCATTTTTGTAACAGCCCCTTTGCTAATGATTGTGTGACTCACCAGCTTTTGGGTGATGGGATCAATCACAGCTGGCTACTACCCTGCACAGACTCTTCAACACACATGTGCACTGCTCTGGGTGAGCTTCTCCATAATTTACCTCAATGGAGGCCGAAGACAGTGGGGGAAGGGGAAAGATTTGTTGAGCTTCAGTCACACCAGTTCAAGGATGTTGGACTGCTTCAATAAATGTATTAAAAAATCAGTGTGCTTATTTTCTTTGCTCTGTTGGAATACGTAGGAAATATATGTAAGCTGTAGAAATAACAGTGACAGGCAAGACTTTCTAAATCACTGGAGATATTTTTATTTCCATTTCCAAGATTCATTTTCTTTTGCACATTTTACCTAGGCAGTGCAAGATAAGTGTACAGCTTTCTGTATTTAAGAAGTGCTTAGTACAGAATATAGCTCTTAAGAAACCATTCATCTTAACCAGACAAAATTTTTGTAGATGAAATTCAGCAAGGAAATCTCCCTGAGGTAGCTACACTAGTCATTAATATTGCTAGTTCTATAGGGAGCCCAGGAAAGCAGTAGACAAGAAGAGCAGTCAAAGCCGATTGGAAGGCTAGCAGGTTGGGACCCTGCTAGTGGCAAATGGAGGGTAGTCAAGACATCTCCTGTATTGTCTGAGATCTCCTTCCTCTTCAGCTGAGCTCAGTTATTAATAAGTTTAAGGTGATGATCTAAAGTGTATTTGTTTGCTCCTAGTCTGGTCTCTGGTCAGTAGGTGCTACCCACACCCACACAAATCAGTAAGAGGGCTCTTTCACCAGTCATTCCTTCCTCTTACTGCAGAGTTTGCACTGTCTACTCCAAAGATTTTTTTACCACACTTACACAGCTGCTTAAATTTGTAGCAGAAGGTCATTTTTGGCAGAAATTGCAAGAGGGGGTGGGACTTATTTCTGAATTTTGTTCTCCATTGTACTTTGAAGTTGATTAAAGTCAGAGTGATGACTAAGCAGCTGGGCTGGGAATCAGATAACCACATTATGCTATGAGCTCTGCTGCCAATCTGCCATGCAGTGCAGAGCAGCTCTTCATTTCTGCAGGTCTCCACATGAGCCCGAGGCAAGCAGGGGCTTTGCCATAGTGGTGTTCAGTGGGGTGTTATCCTGGGAATGCTCACTTGCTGCTGCCAGTGACGTGTTCTGTGTGTGCTTGTAGATCACCATGCCTCTCTGCAAAGCAAGACCTTCACCCTAGCATTCACCTTAGCCTTTCCAACCTTTCAGGACTTGTTCAGTTCAACTTGCTTCCCAACCTTGCTGCCCTGAACATTAATGTAAGCCTTCACCAAGTGATTTCAGCATGCCCTAGAACTGAAAATTGCCGTGCGACTTCCTCTATCAAAAATGCAAAACCTGGTCAGCCTCTGTTGAACCTGGTTAAGTTGCTGAGTCACCGAACAAGTCTTTGAAGGCCCAAGGTCCTCTCTGTGATGGAATTATTATTGGCAAAGAAACTAGCTATAGGCAGCTGGCTGTAAGAAATATGAAGAATGTACCTGTTTAATCAAAAGCTATTTCTACTTGGTCCCATTATTAACTAATTTAAATGGAGATTTTTTTAAAACCGAAAATTTATGTCAAAATATGAGTATAAAATTAGTTAAGGCTTGATATTCAGTGCTTGAGCCCTAGACAGAAAGAGAGAGAAGCACACAGGCCCTGGGAACCCTGTCAGCAAAAACCTTGGTTAACTTCCCCCACCCTGGTTTTATTAGTAAGGCATATGACAAGTCAAGCAGATTTCTCATAAAAGCCTAGTTATGCTATTTATCTTAGGAGTCTATTCTCTATCGTTAAAGTAGCTGAAATGCGACTAAATGCAGACAGACAATTATCTATAACCCGCCTCCATCTTGTCATATGTCAGCTAAGTCTTACAAAGATAGAACTTTTATTTGCTGTGTTCCCATAAGAGTATAATAAACTGGCAGTCACAAAAGGTGACACAAAAGGTAAATTAAAATCGCTGATGAGATAAAGCCCACTGTTCAATATGTTTGCCATATAAAACAGACTTGACTTTCAAATTGAGATTTTTAGACTCAATTCTTGTCTAGCATCTGACAAGAATTAGCCTACAATTTTATTTTGACTTCAAATTCAAGCCTCCTCCATCCTGAGGTTGGCAACAAGACATAGCTATAAAGATGACCAGGTCAAAGATGAAAAGCAGAAAAATAAATTGGAAGTTCTTTTTTTAGAGTATTAATCTTAAATAGCTAAGTTGTGTTTACTATAACTTGAGGCTTTCCTTTCTCTAAAAAGAACATTCATATTATTGGTATGGGTTGTGACAAAACACCTACAAAGATATTACTTGTAGAAATACATGGTAAAAAAATAGTATTTTGAAATGCCTTATTTCTTCCACTGTAATAGCTCAGATTTCTTATCTGCCTGACTAGAGAAGCAGGAAGGCACACAAATGATTTACTGTAGGCGTCTCACCAATTTCTATTGCTTTATTCATCAGCTCTTCAGGGAATCAACAGCATGGCAGTGATGTGTGCTCTTCCTTAATGTAAAATGCAGACATCATAGGATTAGAAATTTATACACAAAAATTCGTGTTCACGTTACTAAATCTAACCTGAGAAAGCTTTTCCTTCGTTTCACATTAAACCTAGCAGGCCTTAAAAAATTACATTAAAAGCAATCTTTGAGGTTTCCTGTGGAACCTTTTTGTGAGCTTGGAGCAGAATAATGTTTTGGACAGGGTCTTGTGCCGGCAAGTAAGTTAACTGCGTATTGCCTCACCATTTCAAACTGGCCCATGAATTTCCCTTTGGCTCTTGCTCTTTCTTGTTTTCTCCTCTTCATTTACTCATGCTTCCTCAAGCAGTTTCTCCCTCCCTTTCCTCCTTTATCTACAAAAACACCTGCAACCCTCACCACTTCTGTGCTGCCAAGGGCGTTAAACCACCAGCAGTAGGGGAGTGCCAGCCTGGATCGGGGCATGCAGTTGGGTCATCCCTCTGTGCCTGTGCCTTGGAGGCACATGCTGAGTTGGTGTCTGTCACAGCTAAGCCCCAGTACTCAGAGGTGTAGGCTAATAGGAATGTGATGTTCTCCACACAAGCTAAGTTTAGAGAGCAGCAAACTTGACTGCTTTAGGCATGCTCTTAGCAGACAGTTTTTGCCATGCATCCATAGAAGGACAAAGTGAATTCAAGAGGACATTTTTGTCCTCTTAGAGCACTTTCACCCCCTTAAGGCCAGTAACGCTTATATTTTGAATTCAAAGGGCTGGACACAGCCCCTGTAGCTACTTTTCTGGGCAATAATGCACTCACCACAATGGACAATAAAACCAGGCAAATAGTCTCCCCTTTTACTTCCTGCTGCAGCCATCTAGAATCTTTTTTGGTAGATCCATATCTCCAACTGTGATTGTTATTCACAGAAAAATAACATCAAGCTCATCTTTTGTCAATACTTTTTTTTGAACTCCTGTTTAGTTTATAAATAAAAAGCTGGCATACTGGAAGAGAAATTATACATCTCCTGCTTCATTTCCTCTTGTTCTGTTCTGGCTGTGGTCTTAGATTGTTGCAGGCAAAGAGCTAGGTCTTCCTGAGTGCCCTAGGGCATCTGTGGGGGACTAAAGCGTTTCCCTGACAGTTACAATAATTCTGTCACTCTTACCAAAATTACTGTTTCTGCAGCACCCCACAGGGAGAGCATAGTGTTGAGAGCTAGCTTTGGATGAAATTCCATGACATTTTTCTTCACTTCCTAAAAATAAAACAGAAGTGTATTTTCTCTGGAGTGTTGTGGTGTAGGTTTTCTGAAACAGTGTTTTTCAGCACTCTTGTTTTGTTAGATGGCTTATCAGAGAATGTTATAAGACTCTGTCGATATTTAATCCTTTTTGAAAATTGAGATCTTTTAAGTTGAATTCTAGAATCAAGAAGCACAGGCTGTGTGTTATATCACTGTATTTTAATGTACTGAACAGCACCAAAGTAAGTCTTGATTTTAGGTAGTAGCATTCAAACCTGCAAACACACAGTGACAGCACTACAATAGCAAATATTAAAATGAGATTTCTCTGAGGGAATGTAGTTGTATCTTATATATGGAAAACTATTGGCTAAAAATAAGCCTTAAAAATAATTCTTAAATAGACCCACAAGGACACTGTGTATATTTTTCTCTCACTAAAATTTCCTGTTGTCTAAAATTGTCTTTAATTAGGATTGCATAACCTAACAATAAAACTGCTGAGGATTAGAATCAGCAGACACATTCAGCTGAAGGCTGTAATTAGATTAAACTCTTCATTGCCAGAAGTAAGAGATGGAACATTAGACCTCTTTAACATTTAATCTGGAGAATGCTTTATAATTGTATTTAATATTATGTGGTGAAAGTTTACAGGGGAAAAAAAAGCAGTCTGCCAACATCTTTTTATGTAATGCTTGCTTAGCTGTTTGTCACATTTTAAAGACAGATTGTTTCAGGAAGGTGTACCAAGATGGGAGAGGGGATCTTATGTGTATGTACAGTCTCATAAAAGTACAGATTGCCTCTAAAGAGGCTTTGTAAGAAACTACCTCCTTTCATCCCTATTTAATCCTGTTTTCCTCAAAACCCATGGAAAACATTTGAAAAAGTATAAGTCTAGTAGTATTTCTAGTAAATCATCAAATCCATGATCCATCATCCCAATGAGCAGGATCACCAGTGCGTTGTCCTTTATGTTGGAATACATTTCTACTCAGAATGTGATGTTAGGTTGCTAATAAACAATTTACTAGCCTTTTCAGGGCTACAGAGTGCAAATTCCCAGTGCAAGGATTGGAGATTCAAACTTAGAGCTCCAGGTACCAGGCTATCATGATCCAGTTGCTGAGACAACAGTATTTTACCAAGCTTTAAAATCTTCCAGCTACTTCTCTGAGACCCTCAAGAGAATTGGATGGAGCTTATCTCCACTTTCTTAGCAGCAGATTCCCAATATGGGGCATGGAGCAGATTATTAGGGTTTATTTGCTTCACCAACACAACTATGTAAGATTTAGTCACTTCTTTCCTCTCTGTGCCTGTACTGCAGCAATATCCTGGAGCAAAATCAAGTCTGTGACCTCCTGCAGGCAATGAACACACGTTGGTTTTTTCATCCTAACCCATAAAGCATAAAAGACTAGAGAAGAGGATGCAGCTGAACATATGTGCTGCACTGAAAAGGCAAAAGGAGCATCTTTGTATAAAGGTAGTCTAAAACCTCAGACAGACTCAACCTGGCTGATGAAGTTTCAGGTTCTTTTTCTTCTCTTCAGTGCCCTTTCCCTGTTGTCCAAACTTTAGTGCAGATATACACCTCAGTCCAGAAGATTAATGCTATGGTGTTTAACTAAGAGATACCATTTATATTTAAAATGTGAAAACAAGTTCCCAAGCCCTTAAATGCCTTTATCCCAGAGATGTTTTGGTAAGACTTTTGGGAAACATTCTCTCTTGATTTCAAAACATTCTGTTTTCCTGAATTCTTTTATTTCAAGAGAAAAAGGGATTGCAACAGTAGTGTTGATGTGAACTGTGTGGCTTCGTTCTATCAGGAAGAATAATAATAAATTTATTCAAAATAGCATGGGTTTAAGTTTATAATTGGTTTAAGATATTTTTACTAATACGTGCTAAAGCAAGGCAAGGGGCTGTAGCTAATAATCAGCAAGATCTGCTGTTTCTAAGTGAAAAAAATCATAGGTGACATCAGGTGGAAGCTGGGCTTATTTATTTTTATCTTCATGGACTTGGATCCTGGTCCAGTTGAACACGGTTATAAAGCTTCAGAGTATTTCTGTTAACCACCCCAATAATAGTGCTACAGGCAGGGAAATAATCAGTGCTTTCTTCCCAGTGAAATGAGGTTGCCTTTAAGGAGTTTGACCTTCCACCACTTTATGAAATGTCCTTGATGAACAGAGTTCAGCTAACTAAATCTGTCTAAAGGTTGTTCTGCTGGACTAATAAAATCTGTCATTATTCGGTTCCTTAAATTCAATAGTAAATTACACTGTGGGAGCATTTGCCCTGAGCATTCATACTCAGACAGGGATATGTGATAGGGTCTTTTTAAATAAAAATGTTAGATGAAGGCAATGTAATCTTAAAGGAAAGCAATTCGTATTATGACAATACCTTATCTCTTGTCTCATTTAAACTGGATTCCTCTTAAGTGAACCTCTCATCACAAACCTATCCGAGGGTAACGCTGTATAGTGCTTGCTTATTTCCAAGCAGAAAGGTTAATATTTCTAATTAAAAAGAGGCTTGCTAAGGTATTTCTTAAATCAACTGTCTTTGATGATAAGAGCTTCTTAGACATTTTAAACTTTTTATTTATTTATGTTGAAGCCATTTTTTCCTCATTTAAATTCTACTGAAGAAAGCAAAGTCATCACAAATGTTAAAGTCTGTAGGGAAGATGATAGTTTTCAACTAGCTGCAACAGAACTTATTAAGGCTAAAGGCTTATTTTCCTCCCTTAAATGAGTACTCATGTGAAAAATATCATGTCTCAGTTTTCCCAGCAAGATTTGTGTTTTACTTGTACATTTGGAGATGGCATTTGTAATATTTTCAGAGCAAGCCTGATCTTTTTACTTACCAAAGTTCAAGTAATTTCAAATGAAACAGTGCTTTCAGTTCAAAAGAGTAACTCCTGCATACCCATAGTTTCTGGGGTATGTATGGAACTAGCTTAGTTGGAGATGTAGGTCCTTTGTTTTTTTTTGTTATTGGCCAGTTTTATGGATCCAGCCAATGAAGTGATCACTTCATAACCAATGGTGGTAACCACTCCACCAGTGCAAGTAGTTCCTTCCTCCGCAGAAAATTATGGGAGTCACAACTCAGGTTGTCAGCTGAGAGTAGTAGTAAAAATATGAGTTGTATTCCCACTTTCTAAGGAACAGAGAGGGCTTTGTGGGGGGCAGACGTATTGTGTTGTCATCCTGGTGCTTATTGCTACCAGACCCATGGGACAGAGAGCAGTGATGCTCCATCCTACAAGACCTATGGGGCAGGAGAGCAGGCTTCTCCATCCTCTGGCATTTGCTGCTGAGGAGTGCTGAGGGAGCTTCCTCTGTGGATCAAGCACAGATGTGGAGTTTGCCTTAGATTTCCCATAGGAATAGTGAGAGAGGGAGAGAGATGTTAACACACTACTCTAATATTTGGGCTCTTTGATCTTCCTTGACAGAAGCTGCTGTTGAAATTCAAATGATTTATTAATTATGGCACAGCACCTCACAGAGTAAGAGAATTGGGTTGTGCTGTAATTTATGAGTCCAGCAAAACAATCCCATGGAACTTTACAAAAACTGGGCAGTCTGGGGAAAAAAAAAAGAGTACTCAAACCCAGATTTAAGAAAGCTAATAAGCAACTACTTTCATTAGCCTGGTAAGGCAATTTCTTCTCCTCTTCTCCAGTCAGCCTGTATGTAGTTACTGAATATTTTCAGGAACTGAAGGAGAGGAAAAGAATCAAAGAATGAGAAAGGAGCACCTTCCTGAAAAGAAAAAATCAGCAAAGAGAGAAGAAGCAATGATTCTTCTTGGATGTGTTCTTCCTGGTAAGAAGATCCTAGCTCACCTGGAATTTGAAAATTTTGTTTGGATACAATCAGCCTTTAAGACAGATGCATCCTCTTGTCAGGTTCCAAAGCTTCAGGATTTTACAGTTTAAAAGAAGTATTTTATTTTATTTTATTTTATTTTATTTTATTTTATTTTATTTTATTCATGAAAACTGGATTGAGGAACTATTCTTCAGCAAAATGTTGAAATAATTCTAATTTTTTTTTTAAGAGCCACATAAGTATTGTGATACTGTGAAAAACATCACCTGTCCACTCTAGGAAGTGTGGTTAAAAGTCTGCCAGTGTTGGTGGTATAGGAAAGGCTGGCCCTATGCCATACCTTTGTCATTAAGTTAATGAGCAACTGTTTCATATTCATTTTGCACCCTGCAATATAAGCAGACTCGTGTTTCTCTTATAAAAAATTAGTCCACAGTCAATGAACTCCCACTGATGCTGGTGCTCTTCATTACTCACTTTGAGTAAAGCTACAGTAACAGTTCCATGTGAATATGAGGACACATTTAAAGGACTGTAGCAGTATGCAAAGCAAAATAGTCTATTAGCAAAATTGGCCAAAAGGAAAATTCACATATTTATATATTTATTTATTCATAGTTTCTAGAAAGCTGAACTCTTATCATATTTTCCTACACACATACTTTGGGAAAAGCTTGGAATTCTTTCATGTGTTATCAAGTCGTTTGCTTTCCAAACATGGTCAGCTGATGAGTTCTATCAAGGGCAAATTCATAAATAGTCAAGATTTCACCAGACAGGCTTTCCTCATCTCTTTTCTCCATCCAAATTCATTTACAACTTTTATTTTAGAAAGCTCTTAAAAATATCTAAGCTGATCTTTTTTTTCTCCCAACTTCTGGTACCTGTTCTGTGCACTTACTGCTGCACATCATGAAAGTAAAAACTTCCTCTGCAGCCGCTACCAGTGTACATGTCTGTGAAAGGCCTCTCTCTCTGGGGCCCCCCTGCGTGGGGAAACTCTTTGCAAAGGGTCTATGCTAGAATTGAGAGATGAACGGGATCTTTTTCGGTCTTCAGGTTGTTGTTTATTTCTTATCATATCAAAACTTCTCTACACTGCTTGCACCAGGCTTAGTGTGGTGAAGAATACAGCGAAAAAGGTCACAAGATGTACAGTTTCAAGGTCTTTTAAAGCTATCTTGTCCTATTAACTCTAAAAACATACTCTATTTCTACTTCTCTGCCAATAACTAACTAACTTTCTGACACATAACATCTCCATCATGACTTCTCCAAACCTAGTGTCATTAATACTACAGAAAATGGAGTAAATGAAGAAGAAGAAGAAGGCAGGGCAACACCCAAAATCCTCCATTTTGCCCCTTTATCTACCTCCATACGAAAAAACTTAAAAGTCTAAATTTTTCACCTAGTGATAACTACACTACAATTTACTCTACACACTCACAGACTGTACATCATCCCAAAGCCTAGGGAGTTTTCTCCATGGACGAAAGTTAAAGGCACGGCTCTCAGGAGGATCAGGGTTTGTCAGAACAGACAGAGAAACATTCCTTGTGCCTTGAGTTCCAACACATGTCCAGTCCTAGACTGGTTTTATTCAGGTCCAAGCCATAGGGAGGAGGAGCATGGTCTCTACTTCAGCACAGGGATAGTATAATGCAGGGTCTGTGCTTCTCTGAAAGGTTTGCTCTAACTGCATAGTGAAGACTAGGTTCTTCATGTTTCTTTCTCCCTTGGGATTTACATTCTTTCTAGGGAAACCAGCAGAGCTCGGGCAAGTGCTAGTGACTGGCTACAGGATCCACTGTACTCTCTAAGTTAAACTATGAACTAAGGAAAATCATTCTCCTAAGAATTGAGTTTCAGAGGAAGGCAGGCTTTAAGAACTGCTTGAGTCAATTAAGCTAACTTAGAAATTTCCTCAAAAACAAGAACACTAACTTGGCCTTTGGACCAAGTTCCACCTGGGGCAGTTATTTCAGCCTTCCCCATTCGTACTTCATCCCTGAAATTTCAACTGATGATGGTTTTTTTCCTTCCTTTGAGCGTCGTGGTGCTGTGTTTGCTAGCACATCACAGTTATCGCTTCCCACCCCAGTACTGGCTGCACTTCAAGGGTGGCTGAGTGATCTGTTTATATAGGCTCAGGATGTATTACTGTCCTTCTGATGAAAGATAATAGCAAAAGCAATTTTAATGTGTCAATTGATTTTTTTTTTAAGTTTGATTTGGTTGTCAGAGCCTGTACCTAATGCTTATGTTACTGTGATTGCTCTTCTTGCAACATGTCAGGCCCAAAGAAAGGGATGGAGCAGAACACAATCAAAAAGTCACTTGAAAAAAAAAAAACCTCTTCTTTATGAAGAATGTGAGAAGTCAAATGCATCATATATTTTCCTTTGAGCTCTGGTGTCTGATCTTTGGTAAAAGTGACCTTCAATGGGAAGAGGACTTCTGTTTTCATTTTCTTACATTTACAAGGAAGATGGAGGTTATTTTGTATTTATATTTGCATTTTCCCATGCATATAAAAACTACCAATTTTTATCTGCTCTGGAAGACAGTTATTCTGAGTAGTTCAACTTATGTCCTCTCCAGAAAATAGTGGCAAAAAATGTTAACCAGTCTGCTCAAAATTTGGTTTTCATGGCGTCAATCACATAAACACATATGATTAACTCTTTGGGGAAAGAGAACGAATTTACAAAGTCTGGTTACATTACACAACAAATATAATTTCAATCCCTTAAAAGGTCATTAATAAAATCAGATGTAAACAAGCACCTTTTTAGCTGATATTTCTGAGATGGAATGAAAACAGCAGTATGAAACTATTGATTGCCTCTATTTCTTCTCAGACCTTTTTATGTAGTAAGAAAAAATTCAAATATGACAAGCAACTGCAATTGATTTTTTTTTAAAGAAGAGGCTCTTGCTCCTTAAATTATTTTTAAACTGTCAACTTAAACTATTGTTTAGAGTAAATTAAGTAATGCAAAAATATGGGCACCCTGCTGCCTCAGTTTGTATCTGCAGTAAGCACATGAACTCTAGTGAATAATTTCATCTAAGATTTAAAAGGGTAATGAGAGCAGGATTTGGTTCTGTGATTGTAGTAATTAATTACCTAAGTCAGGCCTTTACTTTTTTCTTGAAACAGAGTCAGAACTCACTATAATATGTTGAGATGGGGGGAAGCCAGCTGGCATATCCCTATCTATCAATTGACTAAATAAATGCAGAGTCATTAAATATAAAATCATAATTATTTATTTCTCTTCTGTCCCTTGCCAAGGCAGCAAACCTGTTCTGAGTATGTCCAATTTCACTCCATATATAATGCTGACTGAATATTTTCCTTCAGTGGTACCTGGGGCTCTGAGCAACATGGTCTGGTGGAAGGTGTCCCTGCTCATGGCAGGGGAGCTGGAGCTAGATGATCTTTAAGGTCTCTTCCAACCCAAACCATTCTACAATTCTGTGATTAGCAGACAGACTTTCATGACTCCTCCTTGAGGTCTAACAAACAACATTAAAAAGGCTATTTGAACTTCAAAATATTTAAGATAATCCCTCAGAGCCATAGCAATGAGTAATTCTGCAGTGTGCAGCTGTGTGTTCTGGTTTTATTTCCCCTGTAGAAGTAAAAAGTAGACACTGCACATCCTACCCAGCCTTTATGAGGATGGGAGATGTGTAGTCTTTACTTTGACCAACACAGAGAAGAAAATTTCCAAACCAGATGCATTTTCAGTTTTATATTTATTTGTTTAATTAACTGCTGAGTTTAAAAGCAAGAGGTGCCTTGAAAAGGTGCAATAGATGGATAAGATAGCAGTAGAGTGTGTTTCAGATTTTGCCTTCTTAAGAGGCTGATGAGAGCTCCTCTCTGAACATAGGGTGGGTCAGAATGGAATATGCTCATTCAGCCTCACTGAATCCATTTCAGTGTCTTTGAACTGAGGAGTTTTGTTGATACCAAAAACACTTGGTGTTTGGTTGCTCAATCAGTAAAAATAGATTGATATTCTGGAGCTCAATCGTCTATAGGTCAACCCATATCATCTCCATTAGATGCCAGGAGACTGGTTTGGTGTTTAAAAAGCTATCCAGATAATGGCATGGAAATCTTGGGAATATAATTCTGATATCAGTCACTCAGCTGTGCTCAGAAAGGGTAAGAAATCTTGTTTTACAGAGAGCTGCTTCTCACTTCCCCTTAATGCTTCTCACATTTCCTTCATATTTCAGAATGCAACAACTTAGCTCTGAACAGCAACACATAAGAGAGTATTTAACTCAGTATTTAGCTCAGTCAAGCTTTTAAAAGTTTGTTTCTTCATAAAAGCATCATCGTGGGATTTTTTTTTTCAATTTAAGACAAGTGCTTCATGCTACTGAGGCAGAAAAAGTGAATATTTAATAATGCTGTCATTTTGGGAGTGCACACAGTGTCTGTGTGAAGGCAGCATCATTACACTCAGTCACTGAATGCAGCTCTGAGGTGAGATTGGACTGCCAGGCAGGCCTGCAACAAAAGACAACACAAAGTAAAGAACTTTTGTTATAAAAAAGTATATCAGGAATTTTATTTTTGTCTACTTAGTCCTTTCTGCCTCCAAGAGGTTCATTTGTCTCCAGTGGAAGATAGAGTATGATTCGTGCCTTCTAAAGAATGATGTCAAAGGAATAATTCTAGCTGCTTTTCATGCAGATACTTGAACACCTGTTTCTCCTTCATTTATCTGCTGAAGAAGATTAGTTCAGGATAACACCTACTGATTTTATGGATTACTGCTGTGGTTTTTTTGCCTCATAGTAATAAAGGTGAATACCACAAATGGCTTTTCTATAGGCCTTCAGCAAAATTATATGTAACAAAATCAGAAGATGTGTGGGTTGTATGATGATTTTGCTTTAATGTTAAGCTAAATTTAAGATGCCATCATATGTAACTGTCTATGTAACTATGTGTTTCTTCATAGTGTATTAGTCTGAAATGTACACCACCCCCTTACTCTGTAAGCCTCCTCGATATTACGGCAAAATCAAATATCTTGTAGTCAACTAGTGTCAAGGAACCTTGCAATATTTGCACATTATCAATGTCATCTTTTCCTGCTGCTTATTCCTCTTTTGCAATTATAATAATTCATGATATTTCAGCCATCTCCACAGCAACTAATTATGATGGTAGAAATAGACTGACATCTCTTGCTATTATGCAACAGAAATAAGTGAAAGTTCGCAAAAATAAATCATACAAATCTTACTGATGTAAAAAAAGGCCAGGATAAAGTTGGAACAGAAGAATATTTAGGTGGAGTTATTCACTAAATTGGAGGGGTTTTTTTCCTGACTTATATCTGAAATTTGAAGCTACAGCAGTAATATTTTAATTAATGTATTCATAACAACATAACAGCATTTTGATAATCTTCAGAAAAATATTTCAAGGTAGTGTCATCTTTGAATAAACATGTAATTGCCACAGAGCAGTGATTTTCATTATCTCTGTGGTTCTTTTGTGAAGTATTTGTCAAAATCTGCAGAACAAGTTGACTTTATTCTCTGTTAAAAAACCATCTACAGTCAGGTCATAACCCAACACTGGGCAGATTTTCAGATTTCAGGTTCACATTCCACTGTCACTTCACATACTGTATTGCGGGAAAGCAATTAATAATAATTAAGATTTGTCCAACATGAAATACAGCACACACTCTTGTACTTCCTAGAACTGAGAGAAACAAAGTAAAAGAAGTCTTAGTATTCTCTGGAATTAATGAGTGAAAATTCCTGAAGCCTGTGTTGAAAAGCCTGTTCTAAGGGCTGTAAGCCTGGATGCCACGCTAGCTAGTAAGCTGCTTTTGCAACCAGCACTACACAGGCCATGAAACCTGAATCCATTTTTGTAATTTTAGATGTCAGTATGTTGAACTCTGTATTACTTAACAGGTCTGATTTAATCATACAAGAAAAATCCCCTGACTTGCATGATAAGGAGATAAAATTTAAGTTTCTTTCAATGGCAAATAAGCTGCCTTTGCACATTTCCTGACAATTAGATAATGGTGTAGTTTTGTGTGTTGGGATCAAGGGTGTTTTCTCCTGATTCATTAAACACATTTTAAAAAGAAATATACTCCAGGGCAGACATAGTAGATCAAACTGAAGTCCATGGTAGTCCAGTATCTTTTTTTGTACTCAACAGTTGTGTTACATGCTAGAAGCAGGGTAAGCAACTATTTATCTGACTCCTGCCTTAAGGAATCAGATTGCAGCGCTCAGAAATTCATCAGCTAAAAGCTGCATCCAAATCAAGCCATGTGGATTTATCCTTTATGTTGTTGGAACCAAATTTAGCTTTAATGGGTATCTCATGCCGACAATTTCACTATGAAAAAAGACATTGTGCACAAAAGCACCTTTTTTTCAGTTGCACCCTGACCATTTTGTTGGGTGCTCTTTGCCTCTGGCATTTCGTGAATGAGTCGATGACTGTTCATGGTGTTGCAGATCTCTGTTGTGTTCCCTGTTGACTTCTGTCCTTGCTGTAGCAGTGCTTGCTGCAGCAGAGCCTGTGGGGTAGGTGCTGTATCTCTCTGTGCTGGCAATGGCCTCCACCTGGGGCAACGGGTCGTGACCACGCTGCAGGAGAGCAGGAGCTCACAGCACTGCCAAAGGCCACCTCATGCATTCAGAGGGCAAAAGCCCTTGTGCCGTGGGTTTCCTCTCATCTCTGGTTCTGGCAGCATGCCAGGGCTGTGAGGGTTCTTTGAAGGGCTATGCCAGGCCAAGGAAGCCCTGTCTGATATAGCTCTGAGCAGAGGATGTATAGAATACGTGTACTGATGTTGTCTGTCATGGTTTGTGCCTTGATTTTCCTCCAAGAGAATGGTCTGGTTTACACTGTGCACAGCCTAGATGACAGTTACTGTGTGGTTTTGTGAATATCAGGGGAACAAGGACCTTGCTATAAAAGAATAGATGACAAAAAGAAAGCTGTTATTCTTTATTTCTCTGCAAACCCCATCCCTTTAGTCATTCTTTTTTTCATTTTTTCATAACTTCTTTAGTTCTGAGATATCTCTTTGGAAATGGATACCCAAACTTGTGTTAGCTGTAGACTATTGCTCTAGCACAAAGGGGCTGTATATATTTCCTAGTAATTTCAGATTTCTGTTGCCTTTTTTTATTGCCCCAAGCATTAGGATGATGTTTTCAGATAATTCTCTGCAGCATTTCCAAGCACTATCTTCTGAGTGGGAATGACTAATATAGCTGTTAAGTGTGTAGAGTTAGGGCTGCCTTTTCCCAAATGTCTTTTCTGCTCTTATCAATGTTGAATTTCGTCACACGTCATTTAGTATCATAAGAATTCTTGCAGCTCTTTGTAGTCAGCCTTAGCTTTGACTGCAGTCGGCAAATTTTGTCATCTCCCTATGGTCAACCTTTCTTAACTGTTTTTGTGAAGAAGACAGTGGCTAGTGCTACATCTCTCTGTTTATGTATGGGACATTTCTTTTTGATTTCTACATGTTGTTATTCCACTGGAGGAAAATCACGTCTGATTATCTCATGCAATTTTAATTCTTCCAATGACCTTAATGTAGGAGTTTTGAAACTCTGAAGATGCCAACTTGGAACAAGCATCTTCATTCATTGACTTCAAATCCAGGATGATTCTTCTCTCATCTCTCTTCTGTTCTAGGTTTCCAATTTCTAGCTTTATTCTATTTAACTGTTCCTAAACTTGTGGATGGGAACAAGACTTACTGGTCTGTAATTCCCAGATGACTTTCAGAGTCTAAAGAATAGCAACCTTCTATTTGCTATCTCCAATTCTATCTTATCTAGATCGCATGTCACACTTACTGTGTTCAGATTTGATTTCCTGAGGAACTCAGGGAAGAAAACTGTGTGGTCTTGGAGGTTTGCTGCTCTCCATTTTATTGATTTCTTTTAAAAGTTCTCCAAGTGGCACTTCACTTCCACAGCTCCTTGTAAAGAAGAGTTTCATTCTGCAATTCTGCTGGAGCTCTTCAGGATTTGCACTGCTGTGAAAAATATTTGGTTTGTTTACCATGGCCTTTATCCTTCAGTACCATTGCTTTTAACCTTAGGTCATCTGTGATTCCACCAATTTTCTGTTTGGTTTTCTACACAATGAACAGAAAAACTGTATATGCTCTGGAAAGCAGGGACAACTTACACTGGAATACTGAGGTACGAGACTGACAATATTATCTACATTTATAATGTGATTACACGGTAAGAAATGTCCAGAGTATTATCACTTCGCTGTCCTTCCTGCCTACTATTTTTCAAATTTGCTTCTTATATCAGTACTTCAGTTCAAAACTGTTACCATCTAAACATGTTTTGTATCTTCATCTCTGTCTCCCCCTCCCAGACAAGCATCAGAATTATGTTTTTGCGCACACACACACGCACACAAAGCATTAAGATAACGTAAGAAGAAAAAATGCCTTATTTTCTCAGATAACTTCAACATTTGCTGGAGAGGAGCATAAAACAATGTCATCATTGGTGGCTTTTCTCAAAATATCTCCTATTGAAATAATGGGATAATCCATATTACAAACAGGATGGTGCATGCCAAATTCTCATGAAGCTGTTCTGTATTCATGTTGCTGTAACTGAAATTGCAGTCTGGTCTTTTTTCAGTCTGTTGATTCCAGAGGACTGCCATGTGTAATGGAAAGTTTCTCTGCATCTGGGAATGTCATCTTTTCACCCCAAAGAAGTAAAAAAAAGTTAGACCAAGACTCTGACTGTGTATAACATGCTGAAATTGCATGGTGGGCCTTTACTGTAGCTTGAACTGTTATCAACTACCAAGCCAGAAAGCAGACTGCACTATTTTGGGAGATAAGATGCTGGCGTTAAAGACACTTTGGAGTTTTTTCAGCATTATGTACCAGCCAGCTAGTGCCATTGCACAAGCTGGAAATATCATCCAAATATAATTGCTGGCTGGTGTGACAGCTGCAATTCAAGAATCTTCTTATTTTGGAGGAAGTGTTTGTTGCTTTGTGATTCAGTCGTTCCTATAATCAAGCATTAAATGAATTATTTCCTGTTTGGCTCCTAACAGAGGTCCATGTTGAAGGGTTGGTGCCAGTTCATTTCAATAACAAATGCATTTTTAATTTGTGTGTGCTTAGTAAAGATTTTCTGGGTGTACAACAGTAGTGATGGTTTCTGAGAAGTATATGAAATATTCATAATCTCTCTCTCAAAACGGTGCTAAGCCAACTTCAGAATTAAGTAGGTATTATTTAGTCAAAAGCTGGGCTTTGTATTTATTTTCAGTAGGGATACATGTGGATGCAGATAAACAAGTCCTCATCTATTTTGCGTGTCAGTTTGGGAGGCTACGGTGTATTAATTATTCCAGTGTAAGTGGAAAACTGTAATTTACTTCAACAGTGTTTGAGTAATGTGTTAATATATTTTAAATTATCTCAAATCCCTTTCTGGTGAAATAAGTGCATCCAGCAGAGCAGGCTTTTTCTGTGTAGCCAAAATAGGATGTTGTTAGGGAGTAAAACACTGGATTTACACATCTGTCTTGCAGTGGGTACCAGGCAATATATGTTTGTAAAGTTACAGCTGTAAGGTGAACTCAAGGTGTAAAACTGCACAGCAGTGGGCTGTTGCTATAGAGAGTTGTGCTGCTTGTCTTACCGAGTACAGGTCTCTTTTCTGTCAGCAAGGTGATCCTCCCAGCTGGCAAATGAGGGGACCAGATACTGGCCAGTATCTTGGTTGTCATCTCCAGGTGGTCTGTCCAAGCATTCTTTCTGCCTTCTTATCATCAGCTTGCCACTGTTTTGGTTTTATCCCTAAATTTTCCCCCATTTTTCCATCCCAGGAAAGCTGACTCCTTCACCATTCAAAGTTACTCTGGAAAATCCCACTTCCTGACATTTGCTAGATTTCTTTATGTAAACCGTGCTCTTTATTTTGCCATCTGTAAGTGTTGTCTGAAGAGGAGCAAATCCAACAGCAGCAGCTTGCCCAGGTAGTTATACGCCATGTGTAAACTCTGTCATGGAGAGAACTCTCCAGAGAGTCACAGGAGTCATTATCTTATTGAAGCAGTGCCCACAGTTTTTTGCTTTGAGGAAGGTCCCTTGGACTATTTTGCTGTAGAATATTGTGATATTGCAAATAGGTATTTCTGCTGTTCCAGAGGGCACTACAGATCCCTTCTGCAGTATTGTCATTCCAAGAACCACCTTCTCAGGGTGAAGGAAACACCTTGCAGATATGTCACCCAGCTCTTCACCCACTTGCTTTTAGCATAGTTTTTGTCTGTTGTACATACAGAAATCTGAGACTGCAAGGTACCTAAACCAAGTTGAGTCACTTGTGAAAAGCAGCCGTTCCTTGGGATGTACAACTGCTTATGATGCTGCCACATATTTTTTTCTGATGGCATCACTCATCTTGTCCAGTTGCAAAGGTTTCACATGTAGAACCCATATTCTTAGTTTTTCTTTGATACTACAACCTCTGCATGTTGTTACACGGAAGCCTGTAGGGGAAACCATCATTTGTGAAAATGTAAATGGATCTCATACCATGAGGATTGCATCAGCTGCCTTTTGCTGGTGCTTAGGACATAACCTCGTTGCAGTAAGAACTGTGGTGGTAATCAGTACGGTCAATTCAGCTTTAACATAGTTACAGCTACATAGGGTGCTGGTAGCAGTATGGACATGAGCAGGGGCTGTTCTAGCCTGCCAAGTTTCTTGCTTGTATGAAAGCCTTCTAATAATTCAGTACCACCCCCTCACTACTGTTTTTGATGCCTAAATTGAGAAGTCTCTGAATGCCAAGTTATGGCTTTCCACTCTGCACTCACACTGTATTTGCAGAGCAGGTGTACTTTAAGATATGGTATGTTACCTTGTTGCAAATTTCTTTAATTAAGATGCAGAATCTCCTTTTTCATTAAGCTGCAGAAAGCAATACCTGTTGGTGGCTCATCTTTCCAGTTCCTGACCTAGTACTACCTAGGAACTCATGAAAACACTCTGCAACAATTCAGAGGGAAGAACAGAAGAAATGTATTTTCTTAATTTCTACAATATTCTGGTCTGCTGTCTGAATTTCTCCCTAACTTCTCAAGTGTGACTAGAAAAGCAATTATGTATAAAACGTATAAAAATGTGAGTCTTTCCAAAATCCTTTTGATACATTATCACAGTTTGCTGACACAGTGGAGTTCTGTTTTGCTCTTTATTAGTTGGGCATCTGAGGGTGGTCACATTTTTCTTAAGGTGTCTACAATCTTGTTTTCTTTTCAAGTCCACTTTCTTAGGGTTTTTTTTTTCTTTCCCAAGACACAGCTTTTGTTATGTTTGTCAAGATTTCTTGTTTTATCTCCTGTTTTCATGCATTTACCTTCTGCCAGGCTCACTCAGCTTGGCCTGTGAAATCCATTATGTTGGGTTTCTTTGGATCTAACTTGAAATGTAGTTCTTTCCCTAGGAAGACACCTTCTTTGATTGATTTTTTTCAGTACTTCTGTATGAAAAAAATACAGTCCATCTGTTCTTGGATTAGGTTTCTGATTTCTTTGGTTCAGAAAGAATTAAGAACTATCATGGAATTTTCAGATATAATTTCTCTGCCTTTCCTTGTGTTTGCTGAATTTCTGGTTGTATGCTGTATTTCTGAGTTGTGTTATTGTATTGTGATCTCACTTAGTGTGGTTTGCAGTATTTTGATTAGCTTCTGCAATTCTGTATTGGCAAACTTGACTTTGTATCCACTTTCCTCCCAAGTTTGTTGTCTGGCAGTTTACGTGTAGTAATGGTCAGTACAAGTCTAGAGTTTTCTTAAGTCTGCTTTCACTTCTTGCCCAGTTGTACTTTCTGTCTCAATCAGTAAGGAAGAGAAGATTGATTTTTTATCTGTAGTTACGAGGTGTGCCAACTGTTACATCTCCTAAACTCTTACGGTGAGGAACCAGGAATTTTAGATTTGATCCTGCACTCTCAAAAGAATGTGTGTATTTTTACTGTGTTATTTCAAAGGCTTGTCTGTAACAAATTAAGATTCGTAACGCTCCCAGTCCAGTGCTTCTAACTGGAAATGGACCATTGTCTTGAGCTGGTCTGAATTTGAGTAGAAGCAAGATGCTCTCAACATCATCTTCTCTATGCTTTTTCCATGGTCACAATCTAAAATAAATCCAGTTGTACTTGTAAGACTGGATAAATGAAATAAAATAAAATCTATGGGGGATGGGGGGCAGGGAGGAATTAATTTTATTTTTTCCTGTTTTTCCTGTTATTTTATTTGCCTTGATTACAGTAGCAAATTTGAAGTCTAGAAGGGTCATTTCCTAGCCTAGAGTGTTGGCCCCTGGTCACAGAACAGGTGCTGTTAATGCTTTGCTACTGATGTAGCAGGTGACACGCCAAGTTGTTTCAGCCTGTCTGTACCTTGTTTTTCCACTTCTGTAATGATGATCTGAGTTTGCTTAAAAGGTGTTTTGAGTTACTCTTTAGTGTGACATCAATGCTGTGGAGTTTTTCTGTGTTAAGTTTGTCTCTTAGCACATGCCACAGAAGTTTTCCAAGTGATTCACATACTGAAGGGGGTTTATTTGGTCAGCTGATTTGGAGTGGTACTTCTATACACTTTTCAAAATCAAGCTTAACCTTTTATACCAACCTATTTTTCTCCTTCAAATGTTCACTCATTTTATCTCACAGAATGGGAGTGCTAGGCTACAGTCACAACAAGGAGTGTCATGGGCAGAGACACAGACAAAAAGAGGCTCCCAATCTTTTCTAGGTAGTAGTCTGTCTGAATTAGGTTTTCTAGTTGGTACTGTTGCAGGAGAATCTAGGGTAGTATTAGAGATGCTCAAAACTTATGTAAGGAACTTCAAATCTCAAAGATTCAGAAACTTGTTGGAATATTTTTACTTTCCTCAGGCTTCAAAAGACCTATGCATGTTTGAAGCCAAGCAAAATTCATATTTAGCAACGAGCAGAGCAATGCAGTTATTTCAACCAAGCTATGTTGTGGTATTGGCCATACCCCAAGCTAACAGCAGCAGTGCTGGGTGTCGTGCCGCAGCTATTAAAACAATCCCAAAATTAATGGAGCTCTCTGTCAGCTGACACATCTACATTTTCTTCAGTGATGTCTAAGACTTGCATCTAAAGCAGCATTTCTTTTCTTAAAACTACTCTCTTCAGTCAATTTTGATTTCAGGAGTATATTCAGCCCTATTTTTATGCATCTTTATCTCAGCTACTCACCCTTAGCTTCCTTTACAGTCAGTGAAGCCCAACAGGCACTTCCAAGGTGCATTAGTCTTAAATTAGTCTGAGGTTAATCATGCCCAAGACTTGCTCTTAATATATAAGGAGGCCAACTCAGAGGCAGAAACCCACACCATAAAAAATTGTATCAGCTGAATCCTGCTCCATTTGATTGCCAAGAAAATCTACATAGTTGGGAAAATTTCAGGATGATGTAACATTTTTTAATACATAATCCATCACATTTAAAAATCTCTTCTTCCTTAAAAATCTAAAGAAAACAGTGATGGTTGTTTGTCTAAACATTGTGCAAAGCAATTGGTTTGCGTGTTTCTAATTATTCAGATCTGAATTATTAGCAAAGCAGATTCCTATAACTGATGCACTAGAAAGCTTCTGCTCTCAGCTTCATCCTATAACAACCTTTTGCTTTCTAATATTATCATAAAAATTATAGTGGCCTTTGAAAGGAAGAATTTATGCAAGGCATCCCCCAGTGCTTTTTAAAACAAAAGCCAAGGACAACCTCAGAAAAAAGCAAGGTTAAGATCCAGCTGGCCAGCACAGACTGGGATTTAGCTTCAGTTGTCAGATGAAAAGGGCAGGACTTGTTTGTTTAGTCCGCCCGTTGGTTAAGCAGCAACATGACAATTGCTGCCAAGGAGGACACTTTATTATTATCTTGTATAAAAATATTTATTATTAATTTATTATTGCCTCATATAGATGCAGGTCAGAATAGTTCATCTGAGATGTTTTAGTCTTGGAGGAAAGGATGGGGGGACGGAAAGGTTGCGTGTCGTGGCTGCATAAATGCCTCTTTGGCTGGTTAATGGAGCAGCAGAAGCTCAGAGGCAGCACGGAGCTTCCCCTTCTCAGCTGGAGGAGCAGCCCACAACCACTGCCATCACGGAGCACAGCAGCCTGTTAGAGGAATAAAGACAAAACTGTGTTTGATTTCCAGAATGGAGGGGCAGAAACTTCTCCTGACCCTGTCAAGTCTTTACTGATCTTAATGGGTCTGCCACAGAGAAGAACTCTGCTTGAACAGCAGAGGGGGGCTGCTCCTGAGGGACGAGTTCAAAAATACCAGCTCAGAAACATTAATAAAAACATTTCCCTCTGTTTCTTCATCAAAGCATAAAAGAAACAGCATACTGCAGAGCACACTGACAACATCTGTATGCTTCTACCATAAAATACACATAGGCTCATTTCTATAAACTAGTAACTGAGTGTTTCTTGTAGAGTGGATGAATTTGTTACAGTAACTAGTTTCTGGCATAAGTGGATCCCATAAAGAGGGCTTAATGCTTATTTCTAATCTCCTGGAAGGTTGTACAAATGAAAAAAAATGAGGTTAATCACCAAGGAAAATCACTAATGAAGTAATACATCTTTTCTTAAATATTAATTATAATTCATTTTTTCCCATCACAGAATTTACACGGTTCTCATGAATCAAGGATTAATTCAAAGGTTTGCATTTATCCTCTGCTGTGAATGGATTCCTTCTCAGTGAGAGTGAATGAATTATTTTGTACCAACTTTCTGCTTGAAAAGAAAATCCTTCATAAAAGAACTAGCAATCTTAGCCAGAGAAATCCAGACCAAGTAAAGCATTTCATTGTTCAGGGTGTGAGAGTTCTAATGAGTTCTGCATCTAAATGCTTATATTTTTTTCCCATTCTGATCAGCAGTAGCATATCAGGTTAAATGTATGACACTTGTTTGGGAGGAAGATTTGCATTGAAGAAAGGCAGCATGTTCCACAGTTTTAGTATAACATCTGTTATCATTCAGTGCTGCTCTTAGCCCAGCATGCCCTTCCTCTAAATATCTTATTAATTAGACTGGCTTAGTAGGAAAATAATTAATACTATAAATCCTGTACCTACTTAGAAAGGATTTAGAAACTGAAAAAATTGGTTTTGTCTGAGTTTCAGCTCGAGGGTTGTGGGTTTTTTCATTCTTGAAAACAAGTAGATTACAATAGGGAGTATCTGAGGAATTTATATATATACAGTCTTCCAAATATATGTATTCTATCTTTGAAATTCTGCAACTGCAAAAATAGTCCACTACTTTGAGAAGTGTTGGTCACTACTGGAGGGTCTTCCTCAGCAATTGCTTTGGAAGAGACGCTCCTTCACTTCTTCTAAATGTCCTGATAGCCCTTTTTAGCACCTGATTGCCCAAAAGCCTTAATTCCAGTCTGCAAAATTACTGCGTTTCTTACGTATTATGATAGTGTAGTGGGACCTCCTAGCCGTGAAGTCAGTCGTAATGCTGCTACCTTGCATAACCAGCTCTTGACTGGGCAGGAGGGTGAGACAGGACACCCAGGTGGATGCCAGTGAATTTTTATACAAAATGTGGATCTGTTACTTAGCTATCTATGGTCAAGTACAGAAATAGAATTTGCCTGTGTCTTTGTTCTGTGGGCAGTGCTGCTGTCTATATTGAGATACTGCTGCTTTGCTGCTGATTCACTCAGCTTGGTTTCCCACTGAAGAGCAAGTTCAGTTTGCTGCTTATTCTTACAGAAAATTACACTTTTTGAGACCTATTGGAAAAGGTGGTGGGTACCACTAAATTGTTCTTTAAAGTCAGTCAGAGTTTTAACAATTTCTTTGGTGGAAGAAGGCTCAGGAATTAGTTGCAACTTGTTCTGGCTTTTCTTGGAAGGTCTGAGAGCAGCTATTGTTAAGGAGGTAGAGGAAAAAGCTTTAAATGCTGTACCAGAACAAGACCCTCTCAGCACAGGGAAAAGGCAGCTTGGGGAGCAGTCTTCAGTGTGACTCTAGAGTTTTATCATTGAGCCTTTCTTTTCGAAAGCATATTAGAAATTTAGAAATCAGTGTTTCATTGCAAGTCAGTTGAGGTGCCTAAAGTGCTTCTTAAAATGGGTTTAAGGCACTCTGGAAAACGCTGTGGCTGTTACGTTAACAACCTCCAAAATCAAACTGCACCATGTGACAGGTTAATGGGTATGGAGTCTTGTGCTTCACCAAAGTGACCTGCCTTTAATTCTGATCCATGCTGAAGTTCAGGGAGTGTCTCCTCTCCCTGGGGAGACCAGAGTTTTTAACTAGCTTCTGACTGTACATGTTGGTCATCTTTGTCCCAAAGAGTACGTGTTCAAAACTGGTTTTGAAAACAGGAAGCCTGTATTTATCCTATGGAGAAGAGTGAAGCAGAGCTGGCCTTATTCATACTGAGCCCTAAGTATCTGGCAGCAAATAAGTTGCAATGAGCACAGCATGCCGGTGTAAGCATAGCTAATTCACCAGATATATGGATCCCTGTGGGAACAGTCAGCACATAGAAGTACCAAGAAAGGTTGCATCCTCCTGTTTTAGGGGAGAAGAGGGGATTTCCAAGAATCTTTTGCTTTAAACATGCCTTGGGCAGGCTGCAGATGCTAAGTCCCAGTTCATTTGTGTGTGTGTGCATCAGTGCTGGGTCTGATAGAGGAGCGTATGGCAGAAGCAATTTGCCCTTGACTGTGCCTGTTTTTTGGCAGGCACAGACTTGTTCCTCACAGAGCGGGTTCAGTCGCAGCCACGCCTTCACATCACTTCTTGAGCCCCCGGCTTGCTGGCTTTCAGTTCTTTGCCTGTGTGCGTGTCCTTTGTGGAATTTTGGCTAATTGGACATTGTTTTAATTACTACTGCACTAAAGAAACATGTATTTTCTATCTGTCATTTTGCTGCCTCAGTGACCACGGTCTCCAAGCAGCCAATACAGAACTTGAGCTGTTCAGATCTGGTGTAAATTGCAGCAGCTCTCTTGGAGTTTCCCTCCTTTACATCTCCTTAGAGGAAAACACTCCTCCAGGGAAAAGAAGGCTCTATTAAACAGCTCATGTTTTGCGCTGTCCCAAACACCTTCCTCTGCCCTCACTGGAATAAGTGGCAAAGAAGCTTTGGCTTTCATTCTCTTCCACAGCCTGGACACAATCCGTGGCCATGCTCTGTGGCCACATATTTCCTTAGTTTAAGCCTTTGTGTTGCCTTCTTTCTTACCTTTCTCTTTGCAGCTTCTGCAATAATTTTCTTTTTCTCCCTTTGCTGTCTCTAATTCTCCACAGAAATCAGAAACGTTTGGCTTATATGTAAAGATCAAGCAATGGGTGTGCAGATGTGCCCTCAAATTAGTCAGTCTACTGCCATTTCTGTCAATAACAGTCACACTACCATAGCAGACAGATTCTCTGGACTACCAGTAGCCTTTATTTCAAGATGCTAAACTACCACCGATTTGAAGAGGAGAAAGAGCATTTTTAAAATGCCTTTAAAAGGCATGGAGCCTTTTAAAACAATGATTTTCCTTCTTTTCTTTTTCTATTGACCCTTATCCTTTGCTTACAGCTTTGGAAAGAAAAATGTCAATGAGGCAAAGCAGAGAGGAGCTTATAAAACGAGGAGTGCTGAAAGAAATTTTTGATAAAGGTAAGTGTTCTTCTTTTCACAACAGTAAATGGATATCCCATATAGCTTTATGGCCAGATATTACATAATTGTAACACTAGGAACTGGGAATAGAGACTTCTGAATTGCAAGACTGTGCAAAATAAGATCTCTAAACACTTCTCTTTACTGTGGTCTGGCCCTCTCTGTTCGATACGTGTGGTAGTTACTTAGTAAATAAAAATGAAAACTAATGAGAAATGTAAAGCAAGATAAATAAAAATCACAGCAATAGGCAATAGTCACTGAATGCAAAAGAGCAAAACATCCAGACTGTGGAGAAATGTAGTGGGTTCGTGCCTCTGTGTGTTGCCATTGTCTGGTGAGTCACTTTGGGATTAACTGCTGTGGAAAAGGGAAACATTTAAAGGTTTTGGATCCTGATGAGCGCAGAACAATGTACTTTCCCTTGAAACAGTTCAGAAGAGATAATAATTCCTTGTTCAGGATAATTAATTTGTTGAGTTTGCAATGTCTTGTTTATGCAAAATGCCATTGTTTTACAAACATCTTTGTTTTACATTGGTAACACAATACATAGTTGACATCTGTTACATATATGTCAGTCTTTGAGTTCACCTTCTATTTGTTTTGCTGCTTCCCTTGTCAATAACTAAGGCAATTAATTCAACAAATTATATAAAGACATAATAAAGTTACTTCTTAATCACAATAGAACATATGCATATGCTTTAAAGACTACTAATTTGAAGTCTAAAAGTTTTTGACAATATCAGTACAAAGCCTGGTAGAAATCAATAGAAATTAGAAGTTTTCACAGATATTAGAAGTATAGCCTACTTCATAAATTCAGGACCTTTTAAATCTGCTATCTTCTTTTTACTCTAGCTTATTAGGAATTTAAAAATTTACTAACCCAGGCTGCTAATTTTTTTCAGTTAAAAACAAACAGCAGCAAAAATGTGCTTATCATTAAATTTTACAGTTTCTATGAGTTATGGGTTGTAGTGTGCTCTCACTATGACATGCTGACTTAGAAATCATCCTAGATACAACCTGAGAGTAAAAACAACTCCTGTCAATAGGTTTGCCCTTCTCATTGCTTTGTGTTGTCCACATTTTGTAGTGTGACTCAGGTCAGACCTGCAGCCAGTGAGGCATAGTCCATGCTGTCACACCAAGTGATCAGTGCTTCAGCCAGCTCACAAGGCAGCCTTCAGTCACACTTCTGTCCCTGATGTGATCTCCTTCATCCCTGCCTCACATCCCACATGTAGCCACTCTCTGAACCATCCCTACATAACCTAAGGCCTCGTCAGGAAAAATCTTTTCTGTGAAGTCTGACTCCACCTTCCATGTTGAAATTTGGAGAGATTACCCTTGTATTGCTACCAAAGCATTACAGGTTTTTCTATTGATCAAATAATGATGTAGTTTGTAAACTTCTGTGTCATCTTGTGAAGCAGATTCTAAGTTGTTTGTAAGTATTTGAAAGAAAGAAATTAATTCCTCCTTGTAGTATTTTTTTCACCTTTACAAAGCTGATATGAAAAGAAAGAGGCAGGGCAGAGAAGAAAGTGGTAATACACAAGAATAGCAGCAGTACTCAAGCAGCTGTGATAATACAAGGGTATGAACACGACAAGATGTGCAGAGCAAAAGCATTATTTCCCTCAGTGATGTAATAATCTGAGAATAATTCTAATAAAGGATTTATTTCATTGAGAACCTGAAGTGGAAGTAACATTTTCTTTTAATTCCTGTTAGGTAACCTCTAATCCTTCAAGAAAACAATAGACCTTTAGCATTTACTAGCAGAATGCTTTATTTGATTATGGTAGCACCTTCCCTGCCAAGAGGCATCTTGCACTGACAGTAGGTGTAAATCTCTTTGTCTCCTTTTCCTGAGAGGTGGGCAAAGCAGGCCTGTGAGTAATACTGGCTTTTTCTTTCTTTAAAAACCCATACTGATCAAAGGAAACAATGCAGACAGACTGACCCAAGAACAAGAATTTTTGCCTTGTGCTTAGTGTTGGTTTTGTCATATCTTCTACGTTGAAGAAAAGCATAATTAGCTGGTTTGTTTGCCTGCTGTTTAAAGTGATGCTCTGACCTGTTTGCTTCAGGATTTGCTGGCTTTTCGGAGGACTTTGTGTCACCCAGCAGGTGAAAATTATCACAGTGCAGTAAGTCATACTAGTCACACATAGGAGAGTCATTGCAGTCCATATTTGGAAAACAAGAAATGCTGTTATCTTTTCAGTGACCCCCACACTTAAATTAGTCACATGAAGCTGCTCCTGACTGAACTGCAGAGAGCTCTTTCCTTGCTAAGGGCCAAACTCATGACAGAATCAGTTTCTGTTATCTTCCATTTCCAGGGCTCTGTGACTTGAGTATTCTGAAAATGTAGGCAAAGGCTATAATTTTTTCAAGAACTCTGTACTTTTGGAAAATAGTAAGTTGAAGAAGTATCTGATGAAGCTCCTGCTGTTCTAATAGTTTGTGGGCAGATAGTCCTGAGAGGTTAAAAACACCTCTTCCACCTGCTTCACAGAACATACCTCAATATTTAGAAGAACTCATATTTTTGCCATTGTTCCTACACATAGGTACAGACCTTGATTTTCACATGAAGGTGTAACCATCCCAAAAACATCCCCTCATTAGAATTGTCCACTGTTTCATGCTGCTGGTCAAAGAACTAAATCTACATGTAGTATTTTGATACCTCTTCTTCTTTCTGAATGTTGATGAGATTGCCTGTAGTGAGAAATTTCTGAATATGAGTGTGTACCAATTACTTACTCCAAAGGCAATGGTGCAATGGTTTTTCAAGGAAACATGGGCAATCTTCATCTTTTATATTCTTGTATTTTAATATGTTCTATCTAATTTAAATGATTGATTTAGACTTAAATTTCAGGTAACCTAAGTCCTGACAGGATTTGGACATGTTGCACTTATGCAGTAAAATAGATTTTGTGACAGTATGTGAGGACTTGAAGAAGTGGCTTTGGTAATGCAGCAAGGAGGAAGGCATGCAGCCACTGGAGAGCCAGTTGTGCTGCAGTGAAATTGAGGGATTTTGAACTCCTCTGGAAGTAGCCTGTCTCAAATGCCATGGGATCCCACAAAAACTGGGGTCTGCTTAGGGACTGAAGTTGTGGAGGATCCCAGCTACTGTGCTAAGGTAGCCACCAAGGCTAGGAAACAGTTCCAAGGAAAGGTCTTTACCACATGCAAGAATACTCAATTTTCCATTCCCCACCCCTGTGGTCATGGCAGAGAATGACGATGAATTTTACTCTGCCCTTCCTAGTCTTTGCCATCAAGAATTTCTTGCTTGGACAGTCTACTTGAGAGCAGATAAGTACTGAAGGAGAAAACCCAATCCAGAAATTAACTTAATATTTCAGCTTGTCCATTTTGACTTCCTTAGCCATTCTACTGTAGAAGGAAGGCATGAGCCTGGCACTTTTCAGATATGCAAAAAGTTGCATAGTCCAAGGTATTCAGAGTAAAGGACACAGTGAGAGGGTAGGCAGAGCTACAACAAGGGGGACATAATAGGACTGGTTTGTGTCAGTCAGTGTGATGCACTGTGGGCTGCTTCACCCCAGGCAATGTTTTAGAAGTACCTGAGAGTGGAAATTGCAGGTGTGTTTAGGAGTACAAACCATGCTTAGGAGCCACAGATTTTGGAGACATCATCTGTGTGTCTCTGGGTGTTCATCCCATGCTGTTGTTTTCACATGCTGAGGTGAACCAAAGTGTCTGGGCAGAATCTTCTAAATCAGAGTTCCCTCTGAGGTCCTGTTTCTTCAGTGACTTCAAGTGTGCAGAGTCTCCTGAGTAAGAGAAGAGCAGCCTTCATGTGCTCTCTTGCTGCAGAGGTCAAGCTACTCCCTCATAGACCCGTCTAGTTTCATGCTCAGCTGATCTTATTAAAGCTCATGGACTTAGGGGAAGTCATTCTCCACTAAGTAGCACCAGACATTGTGAAAACAGCGAAGGATTTAGCAAGTCTGAGAACAAAAGATTATTAACAAAAGATTACATGTTATCAGTGTGCAAAATTAACTTTAAAATCATAGCCAGTTCCTGAAGACAGATCAGTTCATCCATGTATATGTAATAATTGCATTACCAGGATTCTTTTCATTTGTACGTCAGCCAACTGGAATAGCTTTGAAAATAATAAGTAATTTGCCTTTTGTATCTGACTGTCAAGCATATCTCTGATGCCGGATTAATTCACACTAACATACTCTTTCCTCTACAAATTATTTTTTCTGCATCTTTGGTCTGTTTGCTGTACTTGAGCAACTCTCCAGGTAACTCTTCTTTAAGCAATACGATTTAGGGTGTATATTTCAGTCATGATTCTGTGCCATGTCTGACGATTTCATTCAAATCCAAGGACAAGCTTTAGACTCTAAATCAAGATTAAAGATATTCAGATGTAAGATTGAAAAAGGTTATGCTGTCAGTACAGAAAGATGCCATGCTTTAGTATTATGACAAAAGGTAAAAGCCAAAATATTATCTTACATTTTTCTTTTTTTCCAATCATAAGTCTTCATGGGTCATTCAAATGCTGTTTTTTTAAATCATGCTAATATACCTTGAGAAGCACATAGCATACTTAGGACAGTAGGATTTCAAGATGCTCAGCATATTACACTAGGATTTCACTTCATGAAGTATGTGTAGTCATCCCTCTAAAAAGCAAACGTTACTGGGTTTGTTATGCATACTTTTCGCATATTTACAGTCAAATTTAGTCTGAATTAATGCACTGAATTAATGAATATATTGATGGACACAGTCACTGCCTTTCATTCAAGAAGCAGATGCTCTGCATAAGAAACAGTTACACTCTTTCATGAAACCAAGTGACTGAGAGAACATTAATCCTTATCCCAAACGTGTAAACGTGTTTGTCTTTATAAAAGGGAGACAGAGCCAGCACAGAATACTCAGCATTTCTACCCAAACAGCTAAGCCAAAAAATGTTCAGCTTAAATACTCTCTGAATTGTTTTTTAATTTTTGCTGCCTAGGGAAGTAAACAGCTTTGTATAGAATGGCCACAGCAGTTAGAAAGGAGACTGTTACAAACACTTGGCCCGAGCCTTTAGCTTTATTTCATGTTGCCACCTTTTAGCCAGCTCATTTGATCTCTCAAAGCCGTGGGTCAGGTTTCAGTCTAGTATGGTGGGAGTGCACTACCATAATAGCTCTCTGGGTCTCCAAAAAGCCTCCCACAAAAGAAAGTCAAGACCTCGGTATTTATAATAATTCCAAAATAAAAAGGAAACCATCTTCACTCACTGTAGAGAAGCTTTAAATGGCAGAAACATAATTCTAAATAGTTATCAGCTAATGTATTTTCAGACTTGTTAATTGCTGTATACCAGCACCAAAATGAGACTTTTTTATCTTTTCAGTATTGTTTTCCAGTGTGGTTTGTTAGCCCTATAAGAGGAAAATGTGCACTCATTTGACTGATGTACATCTCCACTCAGTACATTGAGCAGTAATATGGCTAATCAGTGGTGCCCAAAAATCTAAAACTGTATTCTGAAATCCTGAGTTTAATTTTTAGAAGTAATTTAAATGTTTAGTAAAATCAAGTTCCGCATATTTGCCTGCTGGTTTTAGTTTTGCAGGTCACATTTCAGTTATCTTTTCAGGCCTCCATTTGTAACCATAGGGGCTGAACACCTTGCTTTATAAAACTCTAATTGTGATGTCCATGTAGTCATTGCCTCCAGGTACCAGAGTGCTGTGCTTAACAAGTTCGGAGATAAAAATCATGCAGGTTGACACTATAGAGAATAATCTGAATCTTTTCTTCTGCTCTTTATTATTTCTAATGTGAAGTGGTATTTGATAGGAAAGAAAATGCCAGCTGCTGTGACAGAAATTTTGCTCAGATAGAGGAGATATTATTAGTAACTATAAAAACAGGCTTTCTAAATGGAATCTGATATATCCCAGTATCAAGACCTTACATCAGGCAAATATAAAAATTATTCTCTTCCTTACATAAAATGTGATTATTTCTATGTAAAATAGGGACATATCCTTGTGATTTTCCTTGTGTCCATTACAGCATAAAAGTTGGTGTAGGGAAAGATAATAATTCTTGTTATTAATATTAAAATATTATATATGGTATGTATTAATGTTCTTTAGTTCCAGCCAACTATCATTCCTGACTTCCCAGATTCAACAGAGAGAGGGAAAACGGACTGTTTTTTTGGCAGTGGATGGGACTGCATGTCCATATGGGTCAAGGATGGTCAGGAATCAACCAACTTAGACCACAGTCCATAATGATCAGTCCAGGGTGGAGCAAAAGATCAATGCAGATATTTGACATAGATTATATGTTACCCCAGAGGTGCTACCATGATCACTGATAGGCTCAGCCTTGGCCTGCAGTGGGTCCAGCTTGGAACTGGTTCCATCCGACGTGGGGGAAAATTATGCCAGCTTCTTACGAAAGTCACCCCTGTAGCCCCCCTGCTATCAAAGCCTTTCCACATAAACCCAGTGCATGTGTATATAGAAGATCTCAGTCCAGGTTCCTCATTTGAAAACAATCTAATGGAGATAGAATTCATTTAAAATTCTGACTGCATTTTATTTATGTCTCTTTTTTTGCCATTTTTCTTTCCTCCAACTATGAACAGATGGGGAACTTTCCATACCAAATGAAGAAGGAGCTTTGGAGAATGGGCAGCCTTTGGGCTCTGGTCTGAGCTCCAGCCAGGTGTCCCTGCCAGCCCTAGCAGAATTGGAGTCAGTCCCAGCATCTGTGGAATCCTGCTCATATGAGGTGCTCCCAACCACAGAGATCATGGATGGGACAGGTAACGTCTCGTTTATGTCATGGTGTAGATACTCTAAGCTGTTCAAAACAAGTTTATGACTTCTAACATTTAGTGTTTAGCTCTGAGAAATCCTTGTCAAAGTGAAGGTCTTCTGGTGTAGAAAGAGGTGACAGTGTAGAGATTGTCACTGAATGCTCCACAAGAAATTTTGTTTGACATGATGTAGAAGTAAACTCTACTTCTAAGCAAATAACCGCTCTCACAGTGAGGCAAAACCCCTGCACTTCGTGAACATGTAAAAGTAGGTTTCCAGCTCTCTATCTGCATCTCAGATGTACCAATGATCTAATGAGAGCAGAGAGCTTACAACACTTTTGAACCCTGGGGTACAACATCATGCCCTCTACCAGCCACGTGGTGCTGTGTGGTGGTCATATCACACATCTGTCAGTAACTAACACAGCCAGCTGACCTACCCTGGGTAAGGCTGGCTGCTCTTCTTCCCCAGCCTGCGCAGAGAGACAGCAATGCTCTACATCTAGGTTAACTCCTCTTTCTGCGTCGGGTTGTGCTGCTGAGAGTTGCGGACAAAGGTCAAGTGAGGAAAAGTGAGCAGTGGAAGTTGTCATCCATGATCTTGCACAGCTATGCAGCCTTTTCAAAAGAAAGTAGGCCCCGTGAGGTGCTTTTTACTTTTAACAGGGTAAGTTTACAGACCACCTGCTAACATATCTGGTCCTAGGCAAGCTATGGTGACAGACCAGCAGAGATGTGACATTATAAAACTTGATTTGTGTTCCAGATGTGGGAGTATGTCCCAGCCTGACATGGGGGAGCTGGCTTCTGTCAGAAGTAATGGGAAATTTGGCTGTTGTGTAGATGTGTGTTACTCTTTCTCTTTTACTTTCTTTCTTTCCTTCTTTCCTCTTTTCTACGTTATGCGATGTTTGAGTGAAATCTATGAGTCATTCCTAATCGGCATTGCTGTGCTGCTTTTCTTGTCTGACTTTGGCTGTATCTGCTGCTGCTTTGCTCGTAACGTTGTTGCGTCTATGATGTGGTTGTGTCCTCCAGTGTCTGAAGAGAGCCCCACAACCAATGAATCCGGCGTCCTCCTGTCCCAAGATCCTACAACTAAGCCAGTCCTGCTACTTCCCCCCAAAAAATCTGCTGCTTTCTCTGGAGACCATGAGGACACCCCAGTGAAACAGTTGTCCCTCCTCAAACAGCCCCCTGCCCTGCCTCCTAAACCTATTGCCAGGATTGCCAGCCACTTAACTGGTAAGTAGGTATTCCTAGACCCTCAGCCCCACCATTTCCCTTGTAGGAAAAGCTGCCTTCGTAGCAAGGTTCTCAATGTTCTTCCTGTTTCTGTAACACTGTTTGCACTTGTTGTGTGTGCTGGTGATGTACGTGCTGTACCTAGGGCAGGGATCGTGAAATCTTCAGACTGCACCTTCATCAAGGTTGCTCCAGGGGCACTTCCCCTCTCAGCTGTAATTGCCTAAGACCACTGTGGCATTTCCTAACCCTCCTCACTCTGATTCATCAAGACTTACCATTACCCCTGAAATTGCAGGATGTGCTGTGATGGGAAAGGAAGTATCAGAAAAACACTAGGATATCTTTAATATGCCCTTAATGAGGAAAGGCATGAGAGCTGAGGGGAAAGGGGGAGTTTTGATTTCTCCTTTTGCCGTTTGTTGCTTGTCCCCTCAACTGCCATATGGGCAGGTCCCCCTTCACACATCCTGTATCTTTCCATATACTTGTCTTCTACTTGCCCCTGATCCTTACACAGGTAATTCTATCCTGTGACTTCTTCATTTTGCCTCAGTACTTACATTGTCTGCCAAACCGTTCACCCTTTCCACCCCTGCTCTGACTACTCCCCTCCCACTGGTGAGTCCAGCTCCAATTCCCAATGACCAGGATTTTGATGTCCTGTGGTTTATGCTGCAGTTTAGCTCTCACTGCATGGAAGGTAGGAACAGTAAACAACACAGGCTCTGTTTTGTGTTCCACATGTTTTCACAAGTGTCCAACCTCTTTGGGATTCAAAGTTCTAGGTGGATGTGGAAAGAGGATGGGTATGTTTCCTCCTACCAGTCTCTCATTTCAACTGCTGAAGCAAAGGATGGCTGTATTTATGCTGACCAAAATAGATTCCCTAAACGCTTGCCCACACCTTTTGAACAGTCTCCTCATAATTGCAGCTGCTGCACAGGAAGCAGCACCTCAGAATTCTGAGTTGAATATGAGGTGTGGTTCATCTTTGTAGAGGGGCAGCTACCAGTCTTTCCCCTGGGTTGATCTTCTGTTAATCCTGCCCTGATATTTTCAGAATTGATGTGAGAAATGCTCTGCCCACATTTATGTATTGTAGGTTTTTTTTCCAGACAGGTAATACCTATTTTATTCAGGTTTAATATCTATATCAGGAAAGAGCTCATTAGAAAAGAACATGTTCTGGTTTTCTCCCATCTCTATGTAGTCTCTTCATGTTTCTGTTTGGATGACCACACTTTTTTGTCCTGTATAGTTTTGTACATTTTGTGTGAAACCTCTTTACTTTCTTACCTGCTAAAATCTGCACATAATGGTTAATATTTTGCCTTTTTCTACAAACTGAATGGGCAGTCCTGCAGCTGCAAGGCCAGGTAGCAGTATTCATGGCTTCACCTAAGGACAAAACCAGCTTCCTATGATCTCCCATAAAACTCTGTCCCAGTTACAGGAAGTTGTTTAGAAATGAGGCCAACATGGAAGAAATAAAAATATAGGAATAACATAGGAAAAAAACTCAGGTCCTTGATTCACAAGCCATTCTTTTGTAAGAGATAACAGAAGAATCAAAGGATGAGGGCTTCTGGAGTAGTTTTATTTTTTCTGCAGCTGCAAATTTTGTGTGAAGTAGAATCTTCAAGGCTGAAGTTATCAGCATAAGTGAGTTGCTTGATGGTGATGACTTTCCAATGAAAATGAAACAGAACTGTGACTTCTTGTACTTTGTGGTGGCCTTCAGTGATATCCTATCTAGTCCTATATAAAGTCTTGTCTGTGTGTATAGATAGACTCTTGTGCATGTGTATACAGAACCTTCAGGGTAAAGGAACAGAGATTCAAATTTAGTCATAGAGCCATAATTTAATTGACAGTATTCCTGCTGGAACTGAAACCCCTGCTTATACATTCCTTATAAATAAAAGTATTCAGCTTGTTCTTAAGGGTCCATTTACTTTGGTGGTCCAAAGGATGTAAGTGTTGCTCAGTGCCTTATGTTCTCCAGTGGTAGTTATATTAGCCATGTACAATCTTTGGAAAAGAGCAATCAATCCTAATGAAGCATCCTACTCAGTGAGAAGCAGAATTAATGCTGGTTTTTTCCTAATTACTCCAGAGACTTCCTCCGTTTGTGAGTGAGAAAACAAGCAAAATCTGAATTCTGGCATTCAAAATGAAAACTTTTCATTTCTTTCTCCATATACATTTTTCTACTGAATTTTTGAAAAGGCTGAAGGAGAAATTAAGATATACCAGGCATGGCTAGTGGAGAGTGACAGAAGTTTAATGATCTGGTAGCTCTTTTCAAAAGACTATGAGAGGAGATATGATCCTGTGGAGGGTTCAGGTACACATGTGAAAAGGCAAAAGCAACTCAACTTCTGTCTACATATATATATATGTGTGTGGTGTGTGTGTGTGTATATGTGTACTTAAGTCTTTCTATTTAATAGAAACATGTTTTGTACAAACTTATATTAAAAATCACTACAGACATAGTCGGAGGCAAAAAAAAAAAGGAAAAATATTTTAAATATTTTTATATTTTTAATATTTTAAATATTAAAACCTTGAGGGGGAAAAAAATCAGACCACCTCTTGCTGTGAAAATATTCCAAAGTTCTTCAAAAAGTTATGCAGACTGACTTGCAGGGCTTGACAAAGAACTTATTACAGGTTTTAGAAATGGAAAAGAAACATTCCTTTCATCTGAAAGCATTTCAAACCATCTCAAATATCTATCTGCCTGTGCCAAGACAAAGATTGGCCTTTCAATTGATAAGAAATGCACATAAAAGAGCGGACCTGAATAAACACGTAAGTGCACATTTAATTTTGTGGAGAATGAAAAGAAAAAAAAATCCATTTTAAAGGTGGAAGGAAGAGAGAATTGCCTCTAGCAAATATAAATCACACAGCCTTGGCATGCCTCAAGGTTGAGGCTCTGTAGGGATGGGACAGTACAGAAAGAGGGCCAGAGCCAAGAGCAGACTGCAGGGCAGCCACTGGGAGTGGTACCAGCACCACTGCAGATGTTCCATGCTTTCCTCCATGCTTTTTCTCAAGCCATGTGCTGTGGTCTTGACGGTGCTGCCTCCACAGGGAACATCCCTGTCACAGCACTGGATGTGGAAGTGCCCGCGCAGCACTAGAAGACAGGCAACTCTAGGAGAAAAACATGAGCCTTAACTGTTTTGTTACCGTTTTTTCACTCCTCTGCATGTCCTGTTGGCCAGTCACCTCCTGGTGAGCCTTCTACTGGTTTTCAAACATGATTAGCATTAGACTGATTAATATTTGACAATGTTCACAAGATAGAATTTCTTTCATTGTTTTATTTCTCTGATATTTACGTGCAGAACCCAAGCATTTAGGACACTTCTAGCTTCCTTCACTGAAAATTTAGGAAGAGTTGAAATAATTACCTGAGACCAAATTTAATTGGAGTTCTGATGTTCAAATCCCCAGCTTATCGTAAAATCTTTAATGGTCAAGTGACAGGACGACTAAGGCATGTCTGATTTGGTAGACCCCAATGTTGTAAGTTCCCTTTGTTCTTGATTCATTAAGCTGTTAATTTTCACCAGCACAGATAATGTTTTCTGAAATTAATTAGATATTTTCCATCTGAATCACCAGTAACCCATAAAGCTCCTAAAACACCAGAGAACAAAATATGTGCCACTAAGATGGGATCTCAGGAGGACCTAAGTCTGTTTGAGCCAAAATTTAGACTAATATTAGAATAGAGTGTACCTTTGGTTATATCTGGCTGCTTATCTATTCCATTGAAGCTTTTTGCATTCTTTTGCTTTCTTCATTCAAGGCTTTGAAGAGATACATAGCACATTTTTAGTTCTGATACTGTGCTTTCTAGTTATGTCTGTTTAGAGTCAGAACTAATTTGTAGTTAGAGGCAAACATTTGACAAGGTAGGAAATGTTAGAAGTCCTCAAAAGTTGCTTATGACAATGCAGGCAAGACAAGAATGAGGTTTGAGAACATGAATGTCTGGTGTCCTGCTGCCTTGCCACAACACAGCTGGTTATTAGTGACAACTTTGTAAAAGTTTTTGCAACTACAATTTGTCCAATAAACACTCTGGAGTATTTTATAATGCAGTAGTCACATATGCATCAGAAGACTTCTCTGTAGATGAGCCCAAGACATAATCCAGAAGCTTCCTCCACTGTGATGTTACCTCCAGCTGCCTGCTCTGGCAGGCTGTATTCATGGAGGGAGGTTACATTCACATGGAGACAATGGACAGGTCTCTCACTGTGTGTCAAGGGAGAAGCAGCAGAGCAAAAGCAGTTCTCCTTCAGCAAGTTCTCATGGAAACTGGACCCTGGTGCAGTTTCTCCCTCTATAACAGAGAGGGAGAGGGAGATTCCTCTAACAGAGAGGAATCTCTCTGTTCTGCTTCCTGGAGAGGAGTACCTATCACATACAGGCATCAGGAAATCTTCTCGCCTTTGAAACCCTTGTCAAGGCCCTGCACAGGAATTCATGCAGAGCTGTACTTTTCAATCTTCAGGGCTAGTCATGCCTTGCTTTTTTTCTCCAAATTCAACCTGAATCTTGGATGCATATGTGGTACAGAAGAACAGCAAAGAATTTCTGTCTCAAATCTTCCCCTGAAGACATGGCTGCAGATCTTGCTATAGTCAGCAGGAGATGTATGGCAAACCTCTGAGAACAGTTTTTGATTTGTCTTTATGAATCTGCTCAAAAAATCATTGAAACAAGAAAAGAGACTCTCACCATTTAGGCACAAGTGATTACAGGAGAGAAGACCTGAAAAAGCAAAAGCTGCTTGTCCAAATGGTGCTGGCAAATATCAGGCACATCTCCCCATGGAGCTTCCTCAACAGGCCACTGGTTTTTGCACTGTTTGTTGGGTTTGTGGAGTTTTTTGCACATTATTTTACAGAATTAATTACTTGGAAGGAATTTAAGGAGTATTTCATTAACTTTATGACAAGTTGTATTACTTTTAGTTGTATATAGTACAGCAAAGGTCACAGTATAAGTTCATTCAGGTGAAAAAAAGCTTCAGCAGGTCTTTAATCCTACTTCCTGCTCAAAGCAGAGCCAAGTATGGGATCAGACCAGGTTGCTCAGGCCTTTGACCAGCTGGGTCTTGAAAACTTCAGAGGATGCCAGCTGTACAGCCTATCCGGATAAACCTGCTCCACTAACTGCCTTTTCTCATGGCAGGGAGCACACTTTCCTTGTAATCCAGTCTTGAACCTCTTTTCTTTAGCTTTTGTCCACTGTCTTTCCTCCTCCCATCACACACCACTGAAGAGTATCACCTTATTCATAACTTATGGGTACTGGGAGGCTGCTCTTGAATGTTCCCCCTACAAGCTGTCCTTGCTCCAAGCTGAACATACCTCAGTACCTGAGGTGCTCTAGCCCTCAGCCACTGCAGTGACCCTGTGCTTGACTTATTCTAGTTTTTTGATATCTTTCCTGGTAGATACTAAGCTTGCACAGTAGTCTAGGTATAGTCTAAGGACTGATGAATAGAAGGGGATCCTTCTATCAATAGAAGAACCCTTTGATCTCCTGGCTTTGTTTCTTCTAGTACAAGCCAGGAGTCTGTTATCCTTCCTTGCTGTCAGGGTAGAGCACTGGCTTATGTTTGGCAAGGAGTCAAGAAAGAGCATTTCTGCACTTGGCAGTATAGCAAACACAGCCAGCTCTGCCACAAGCCCAGGATCCCCAGGCATGTCCTCTTTCTCCATGCAGTAGTTGAGCTGGGGCAGAATTTGAAGATTTTAATGAGCCTTTCTACATCCCCTGCTGCAGCAACCATTGCTGCTGTACATCCAGAAGTTCCTAGCACCCCATATGCAGCAGTTGTGTCTTCAAGGTGACAGAACTCTCCATGCCATGTTCAGTGACTAAGAAGCATCAGCCTTGGTGTACATGGTGCACAGCTCCAGTGTACCACTAACACTTCAGAAGAACCATATAGTAGCAAACCTGTGCAACAAATAAACATATTTATCTCATGAAAACCCCAAAATAAATACAGTAACTATAGATGTTAGCAAAATTATCTGTATGGAAAGGGTAATAGATAGCCTACTTGTCAAAGGTCTGATGTGTAGCAAATATTGTGGCATCCACAACTGTCTTTTAAGTAATTGATTGTCATAGAGAGTGGAGAGGTTGATGTCTTAACATCCTTTTCATCAATTCTAGCATAGAAGTTATTACACAGCGCTGAGTGGTCACAGCCCCACTGGGAACCAACATCTTGCAAAATTGCTCATTATTCTCTTGAGCATGAAAACCTCAGCCAGAAGAGATTAATCAGACTTGCACACCTGGCTTCACACAGTTTGCGTCTTTTCAGTTACGAGCGCTTTGTGCAATGATTTAATACTCTGGTAATGTTTCACTGAGAAGACACTTATCATAGATTTCTTGTTCTTATTCCCCTGTCCAGCTTCTTACTCATCTACAGATGCCCATGTCTGATGTATATTCCATGCGGGAGACAATAATTGTTACTACCCCTGGTTCATAAATCATATACATTGTGAAATTAAAACACACAGAAGAAAGAACTGTAAAACTCGGTCACCTCGCTCTTACATGCAGGGAGAAATTGTTCTATCCTTTACCGCAGATGATGGTAGCACAATTTCCAACAGCGTGCCCAGAGCCCGTGGATTTGGGCAAGGCTCCACTTGTTCAGCATAGTCACTGATCAGACCACACATTAAAACTTGCAGTACCAAGGTCTTGGTGTTGGTGAAGATACACAGTTACATTTCCCAGCAAATGGATTGAACTCTCTTCCCACTGTAGTCATTCTCCTTTTAACCTTTTTATTTAAACAGAGCAGAATGCTCCTGAAGGTGAAGGGCGGACAAGTAGATTTAGTGCCTCTGGTGCATTTCCAAGAGTCTGTTTTCATATTAGGACCGTATTCAGACAAGCTCAAGAACCTGGGTGTAACACAGCCTGAATGAGGACATTAAAAATAATGGTACAGATTTTTGGCAGGTGTCCAGTGGAGTCACCCAGCACTGGTACCATTGAAAACATGTTGACATGAAGCATTTGTTTAAATTTAGGTGGAAACTGAAGGTCCGTACCTTTGTTGTGCAGAGTCAAAACCAGAGTGTGCACATCTGATTCATGGAGGAATGAATATGTGGCTACTCAGGATAATTAAGCTGGACTTGTTCTCCTGTGCAATTCCAGAGCTGCACTACCTGTGCCACAACTCTACTGCATGAATACTTGCATGAGAAAAGAAATTTTTGCTGTATTTAGAAGAAAGAAGGAAGGATTCCTGTTTTCTTTATACCTGAACTATTTGACATGTCATGCTCACTTCCAACATACAATATTGCTCTGATCTTCAGGATCATAAAAGGCAGAAAACCCAGATGATACTTCCAGTTACTCTTTTGTCAAAAGCCAGAGGTGCCTGCAGTTGGGATCTCTTTGAATTCGCCATTAAGGATGGCTGCCACAGAGTGATGGGGCATCCAGGCACAGGCACTGTCGAATGAAGTCTTTAATTGACATACTGCAGAAAAGGATCTTAAACCAACCTGTATTTGTCAAAATGGAAGTGCAGGTCTCAGTGTAGTACTTGTAATTCAGGACAAGCTCTAGAAGTAAAATTTCCTGAAGCATAAATGTGTGGAAGAAAGCACACATTTTTTACTACAAATCCCATAGGAGCTTTATTCTCAGGGAACTATACCATTTACTCTTTACTCTTTCTGTTATTTTCCTTTAATGGAAGAGTATGTTCTTTTATGCAGGATATACAGAGGAAAGGTATGCAAATAACATGTTTGTAATAAAAACAAGGTGACTTGAAGACCTTTGTGTGCTTGAATAGAAAATCCTGAATCCTGAATGTGATTTTTTTTTTTTTCTTTTACTGCTTTGGCAAACTGGTGAGTTAAATTTCAGCCTTGGTAGAGCCATCAGAAGAATTTTTGCCTGCAAGAGACAACATGTTAAGTGGATGCCTTTTGAAAGGCAAAATCCTTGGATTCTACTCTCTATAGCTCTTCAACTTTGCAATGTGGAAAGGCCACTTTTTCTCCATGCCCCTACATCATGGTGTAACCCCAGACAGAAGTTAAGCCCCACTCAGCCACTCGCTCACTCCCCCACCAGTAGGATCAGGAAGAGAATCAGAAGGGTAAAAGTGAGAAAACGAATGAGTTGAGATAAAGACAGTTCAATAGGGAAAGCAAAAGCAATGCACAGAAGCAAAGCGAAACAAGAAATTTATTCACTGTTTCCCATGGGCGGGCAGGTGTTCAGCCATCTCCAGGAGGGCAGGGCCCCATCTCATGTAATGGCTACTTGGGAAGACAAACACCATCACTCCAAACATCCCCTCCTTCCTCCTTTTTACCTTCACTTTATATACTGAACATGATGCCATATGGTCTGGAATATCACTTTAGTCACTTGGGATCACTTGTCCTGGCTTCCCCTGCATCCCAGGTTTCCTCAACAGTGTTGCAGTTCAAAGGGCAGAAAAGGCCTTGGCTCTGTGCAAGCCTCGCTCAGCAATAACAAAAACATCTCCATATTATCAACTCAAACTTTGTTCAGCACAAATACAAAACATCCCCATACCAGACACTGTGAAGAAAATTAACTCTACTCCAGCCAAAACCAGCATGCGGTATTTCATCTTTGCACTCCCTTGGACCCCTCTACGTTGTTAGCCTATAAACACTCTGTAGAGGGAGGAGGCTTACACTGTCAGTGTGTTGTTGCTAGCATAGCAAAACCACTAATATCAAGTGGATGCTGTGGAAGATGTGACTAGCACTAAAATAAATCAAGAGCCATACCTGAACTTGGCTCATGGCCTTTTTTCACCTTACAATCCATAATAATTTTCAGTAAATGTTACTGCTTGCTAGTCCTGATATCAGCCTTGTGTACCCTGGCTATTAGATATGGATAGAAGAACAGGCAATACCCAGAATGAGCCAGGAAGAAGGAAAGAATGAAGGGAATGGGGAGAACCATAGTTTAAACTAAAAAGAACCAGTTTGTATAGTCTGGAAAAGGACTATAGAAATCTCATAGTGCTCAAAATAGTGATGACCTTTGGAGAGCAGCATCTAACTCCCAAGCTTCTTCAGGTCAAAAGAAGATTCTGGCCCTGCAATTCCCTTACCATGTTGTATCAAGAGGAGTGGACAGAAGCAGCAAGAGACCAAAGGTCATGCAAGCCTTGCCCGCAGAGCAACATTGCAGAGACAAATATGTGCAGTTTTTCAGCCTGGAAAGGGCCTGGCCTTCCTCCTAAAGATAAACTCAGGTGGTGCTCACAGTGTATATATTTTCTCTCTCTTTCACTCTTAGCATGTGTTGTGACCATTTCCCCCATCCATCTTGGAAACTACTAGCCCTCATGTTACTTCTTTTCCCTTCCAAAAATATTTCACAGTGCAACTCCAAAAATCTCTATTCTGCAGTTGAGTTCTGTAGGAGAGGTTTCCTTGTGGACCTCTCACTGATTTCTCATTGAAGTCAGGGAAGTCTTTGCCTGGCTGATCAACTATAGGTTTCAGTGAATATTTTAACTAGAGTTAAAAAGGTAAAATTCAGTGCTTGAATCCAGAGAAAAATGCCTGCCACTTCTGTAAACGAATACTTTAGTCCTAACAATCTAGTGCCCTTTAACTTTTCTTCTCATGCACCCTCCATTTTTCTAAATCTGTCCTGTTTACTATTCAAACCTTATTTCTTTTCTCTCTTTCCCTATAATGTAGTTTTTACACCAGATATTTTGCACATTACAAAGCTGTAAGAAGTGTGACTTGTAGTAATTGTACTGCGGTGGCTGAGATAGATCAGGAATCCCTGAGCTTTTGCTCTGGCAGTGATGGTGGTGAGTCATCCTGTAACTTCAGACACTGAATTGCTCTCATCCTAATTGCTCTCCCTATTTGTGTGCCTGTTGAGTGGAAGGAGTTGCATCAACCTCACAGGGCTATTTTGGAGGATTAGGGCTTTAAAGTGTGCCACAAGCCTTGTTAAGTATTGCTTAATGTGTTTATTAAGGGGCATGCACAGCACTGGGATGTTTTTTTGTGGGACTCAGGAGTGCTGCAAAACAACAGTGTTTTTTCTGGAGACCATGCTGAGCATACAGTAGGAGTTGTCTGTCACAACAGGGAAGGTGTGCACTCTCCCATGTTGAGTAGCAACCTCAGTACCTGCTCAGCCAGGCAGATACTCTCACCTCCTTCTTACTGAAATGAAAATTAACACCAGTGCTCTCTTTCTTTTTTTTTAGATCCTGGCGCTCCTGTGAAACTGCCTTGTATGCCAGTTAAACTGTCACCTCCACTACCTCCAAAGAAAGTCATGATTTGCATGCCTTTAGGGGGGCCAGACCTCTCTCTCTCATCCTATTCCACGCAGAAGAGCTCCCAGCAGCCTTTGACCCAGCAGCATCACACTGTCCTGCCATCCCAGTTAGCAGCTCACCAGCACCAGCTCCAGTACGGCAGCCACAGCCAGCACCTTCCTTCTGGGTCCAGCACATTGCCCATTCACCCTTCAGGGTGCCGGATGATCGAGGAATTGAACAAAACACTAGCCATGACCATGCACAGGCTAGAAAGGTAATGGATCAACTTTTAAAATTCCATACTGCTGTGCACTGTTTCCTGCTAACCTCAGCATCAGTATCACCGCTTGAGCTACATTCATAGGACTTGAATGAGGTGTCTCCTCTGGGATCTAACAGCTTCAGGGCAGAGTCATTTCTGGAGAAACAGAGGTAGAGGAAGAGCCTTTCCAGACTTGTTTGACAAGTTTGTGGCAGAAAGGAAATTAAGACCAAATTTCCTGAACCTCGTTGTCCTGTTCAGGGGTGTAGATAATATAGCCAATGGAGAAGATTTTAATAGGACATGCCTGGCTTGCAGTAGGTACTGCTGAGGCTAACTATAGAGCTCCAGTTGTGTGGAGGATTGCTAAATGCAAGGAGAGGAAGATTCATAAAAGAGCAATTACAATCCAATGTGCCACTCCAGCAGGGCATCTGATTAGTATTACCAATTAGCTCAAAACAATCTATGTGGACTTCCTACAAGTCACTTAGAAGGGTTTTAATACAGTATTTAAATTAAATTATGTGTTTGATCTTAAAATAAGTATTTAACTCATTGCACAGCAGCTACCTTCTTAGCCATTTACATCTGGCAAGAGGTAGCACATTTGATCAGAAATGCCTTTACCCACCTTGGGGCTGTTTTTTGTTATTGTCACTTACAAGTATCTCTGAGTGTTTCTCCAAGTAGTCTGAGTAAGCGAAGCATGTTGTATAAATGCAAGCTGCCCATATAGACTGCAACATCAGCAAGCTTTGGAAAATTTATTTCACCTTGCGGAGGAAAACTGAAAAAGGCCCAGAACAGGGAAGATAGTCTGAAAAATTACATGTTTTATTTAGTACCAAGAACAGCTTTGTAGTCAGCTTGTTCTAGGAGCATCAGGTCATCTTGTTATAAAGGAAGGCAAAATATTTGGTCTAACGGACAAAATGCCTAATGATTTACCCCAGTATTTCTGTCTGATAATGCTGCCTTCATTATATTCCATAGTTGAAAACAACTAGATTATTGATGGCAGTTTCTCCTTACAGCTTGAAAAAAGAGGAGACCAGAGACTGTCTCACACTGCCAGCTTATTTTAGTACCAGAATAGGGACACATTTATGATTGCATCATGGAGCTAATGTTTCTACAGCATGGGGGAATTCTCAGCTGGGGAAAAACTACTAGGGCTGTGAAGGAGATTCTTATTCCCATCAGTGAAAGAGCTGTAGAGGTAGGATAGAAAGAGCATCCACATTGTCCCCTACTGCCATACCCAGTGACTACCCATTTACCTCTCATATTGGAAGCATGGCTGGTCTGGTGCCTCTACACCATCCCAAAATTCAGTGCACCAGGCACAGAGCATAGCTGTTTGTCTCTCAAAGGCTCCTTTGGGGCTGTCCTGCCCATGCTGTCCCCAGCTTAGGTCGGCCCTCTTAATGTCTAGCTCACACTGTGTGCAGAAGGCCCTTTGTTATCCTGAGCCCAGTGACATCTCTCAGAGTATGACTTCATTGTGGCATCTGTTGCCCCACAGCAATGAATGCTCCAGTTTCTAGTCATCCATCATGTTTATGTCTACAAATATGTTTAACTGATTTAAAGATAGTGATGCTGTTTGGGTTTAACTATTAATTTGAAGCTCTGCTGCTTATTAAAAACTGAATAAGCAAGCATTCATGTCCCAGTGTGAAGCAATTGTTTCCCTTTGCAATTAATAAGAAGAAAATAAGAAAAGGTTTGTGGCACTCATATTTCACATGTAAAACGAATACGAATCCTAATTCATGATATTGCAGACAGATTTTTCATAACCTTTTTTATGTTGATTAACTGTTAGTTAAATCATGGATTAATGTATTGAGTACTTTGTTTGTGCTCCTTGTCAAAACAAATCAATAACTTTTGCATTCACAAGGGAGAAAATAGGTCATGATCATTTCCTCTGCAACAGCAATTGTTATTTTTGTAGTATATAGAGGTAAAAGTATTTCAAACCATTTACCGTTCTGTGAAGCTGATCTTCCTTTTAAAGTCTTCATTTGCTTTTTTCAAGCCACATTGTGATCTAGATAAAATTTCCGAGTTTGCTTGAAGATTTGTGCAGATTTTTAAAATATATTTGTTTTGCTTGGGAGACAATTATTTGCATCAAATGCCGTTGTTTCCTACTATTTTTGACAGTACTTACTTTCCCTTATTGTAAAAATCTGCATTAAACCCCAGAGAAATTATACTGCAGTATCTGTCGTTGCACACTTCAGCCCAAAACTCTTGAGGGCCTGTTAAAACTGCAAAGATCCTAGATCTCCTTCCTCTGTTTGGAACTTGGTAGTGTGCTCAGATCTGGAGCATGCATAGGATATGGAGTGACTTGCTGTCCTTGCAAGTTAACAAAGTACTGGGCCACTACTGTTGGGTCAATAATCCTGAGGAGATGAGAGAGCCTGGCAAGTCTCTGAGGAACCTTCTGGTGAATACTAAGGGATTTTTCCTTCTGATCACAGACATTATCTCAAAAGTATCCTACTACTTTACAGAGTAATTGCCATGGTGCTGCAGTAATAATGCTGACAAGTCTGGTAATTTGGGGGATTATTTAGAATAGTGTTTTGATTTTAATAAGAGATGATCATATAGACGAGCACAGATCAGGTTTCAGCTCTAAATTTTTTCTTTTCCTTCCAGAATTGTTCCTTTTCTTTCTTGTATCTAGTTTCTTTGGTCATGGTGCAGTGAAAGCTTCTCAAGGTCATTTAAGCTCTAATGATATTTGCTGAATCAGTTTGTATCAAATTCACATTCTGTCCAGTAAACTTTTCTTAGACCTTACAACTCTCCTGTTCACCAGGTCTCTGAGTGTGGACATGAACAAAAAATGAAAGGCTAAAACCTTCCCTTCCTCTAGCGGTCTGGATGTTTTGCTTACACAGATAAGATCTCTGGAATTCAGATAGTCTAACAACATCTGAAGACTGATAGTTGAAATCAGTGCTTTGCCAATGAGCCACAGGCTTGCCAGAGAAAAATGAGCTTTCCCTCTGTACAGACCTGGAAGCCAGATTTTTCTGTCTTTGACCTTGAGAAAGCTACTGAGTCTCTCTATGTCTATTTTCCCCTCTGCAGGAGTGATTGCATGTAACTGCCTCACCTAGATCTAGTGCATATTAATAAGTTAATGTCTTAAGGTACATTAAAAGGCATGCAATAGCTGTTCAAGTCTCAGTTGTTCTTATGACTTAAAATAGCAGTTAATTCCTGGATTTTTTTTATTCAATTTTATTACAGACATTATAGAACATTAAGTTCATTTGTGCACTTAACGCTTTTGATTGCAAACATTTTCTGGTACTCATAACATCTATTCATAACCTATTCTCAGAAGGGCAATCTGCCCCTTGTCATAGTATAACTATTATGACATGTCATTTGTGCTGCCAGTTTGCCTCCATTTTCCCTGATAAATTAGCAGTTTTATGGTAGATAAAGTTGAAACAGAGAAATGTGTAATTTCCATGTAACCTTTCTTCTGCAACCTCTGTTGCTAATTTGTGTCCTACTGCAAATGACTTTCCCCTTCAGCCCAAAGGGTGTTTGTCAAGCATAAGTAAAACTCTAGATTTGGACATCATTTTTTACCGTTGCACTTTAGGAGTTGATGAAAATCTGGTAAGCCTTGCCACCAAATTACACAGACTTCATCCTTCTAACTGAAATGAATTTGAGAAGAAAGACCATGCCCCAAAGCTGTGCATCACAAACAGTGGCTAGGGAAGCTTTAGAAACTCTCTTGTGATACCGAAATGTGACTTTAATTTTGACTTAGTGAGGCAGTTTTGTGATCTGAAACAGCCTGATTTTCTGCCTTGCCTGTATAATTCTCAGCCTGTCTGGAAAGGTGACAATTAATTTCATTTACTCTGTGGGCTCATGTACAGGAGTGGGTGCAGATGAATCCAGGCCTCAGTTTGTTCAATGTATGTACTAAAGAGCTGTTAAGTGGCAGTATCGCACTGCAGGCTACAATTGGCTCTGTGGCAGAGCAGTGAAAAACCACTGTGTCCAAAAAGACTGTGTGTGAGGCCAGTTCCTCTGGGACACCCAGCTCAGCTTCAGACTGTAGATTTATGAAATGAAATGCATTAGACATTACCACCAGTGTCTTGTAAATCTTATGAAATGTATTTGAGTCAGAAAACATTTATTCTCCATAAAACTTGTCAAGAGAATTGCGTCTTGTCTAAACTTTAGCATTGCCTAAGGATAGAAACACTTAATATTTATAGCTCTGCCTTCTCTCTGTTTCTCACACACATTCCTGTAGTAGAAATGTATATACAGTGGTTTGAAGTTTTTTCAGATCTTTTGTTTTAACTGGTAAGTACAGAAAAGTGTACTGTGGATCTGAAAACATTCTAATAAAAATGTAATCCTTTATTCCAAAATCAAGGGAATGACAGACAAGAAGTGTGCAGGTTTTTCCCACTAGATTTTATAGGAGGTATTTCACCTTTTTTTTTTTGTCTGTACCATGAGTCACTCATATTCTTAAATTATGATTTTTCATTAAAGTATTTTCTCACTAGAAACATTTTAAGCTACAGTGGTGTAATGTTTTTGTTGTGTTCATCATGTAAAGATGATGCAGCAGTAATTGCAAGTTCTTGTACTAAGGAGCTATGAATTGTTCAGACCCGTGCATTAAGATCTTCTTGAAAGAAGTACTTGCTTAACTGTAGCTTTTTTCTCTAATTTTGTTGCAAAACACAAAACTGCTTTTTAATGGGCTTTTTGAAACAATAGTGTGCTTTTTGGTGAATAATGCTAAAAAATTTTGTGGTGTAGACACCTGACCATGTGGGAGTTTTGCTAATGACCCATAGTCATTTATACACAATGGACATATCCAGTGACCTTGATTTGTCTTTTTTAAGTATACTGCAATACTGCATGTATTTCATAAGCACTTTGCTTAGACAGCTGACTTAGTCAAATTGCTGTGGAAAGGGCTGATTTCAATCAAGAACAACACAAAACACTAGGAAAAATGAGGGGCTTAAAATAGAAAGTAGTATTATCAAGAAAGTGGATGATTCAGAAAACTTACAATGAGATGAGAAGCTGCCTATTTCTAGATCACTAGTTCAAATAAAAATCCTCTGTGGTAACTTGTAAATCTTGTTGCCGTCCTATATCTGCTCGATAACCTAAATTGATGAATCACTTTGATATCTGCTACCCTATGGACACACCCATAAGGATGCATCCGTAAGCTACATCCATCCTTCCCAGAAAAGGGACACACCCAATAGACCTGGATGCTGAACTACTATTTGCTCCTTTCATTTGTACTTCAGAAGGTGCTGAGTGAATTTGTACTTACTCTCTGTGTATTTATTGTTTTAAAATTAAATTAATAATCCAGTGGTTGCATGGGTGCAATTGGAAGGCTTTGGGTATTTTTTTAGCAATGTTAACAGAATTTCACAATATTATGGCTTTTTTCAGAAATCTGATTCGAGACTTTTGAATTTCCTTCCTTTCCTCTTTAAAACACTTACTCAAAAATTAGCTTACCGAGAAAACAGATTTAATGAAGTTCATAATATAAAACTTCTGAAAGAATTTCAGTAAATTAAAAGTTAGTTCAAAGTTTTTAAAGATTGTAGTGTGTTGATGTGTCATGAGAATTAAGCTGATGAATTCGGAAACTGCGTTTGAGATAAAGTTTTTGTGTCAAACTCATTGAAGTCCAATACAAAAATTTGCAAGCCAGTTCTTCATGAATCTCTCTTGCTTTGTGATACAAAACATGGGCTATCACTAAGAAAATTTAGTTTCTGTCTTCAAGGCATCTGGTAAAACTCTGCATCTCATTATTGGTTAGTCTGCAACAATACATGTTGGAATTAACAAAATTATTTCTTTGAAGCTGAAGATGATGACAACAGCATGGTGTGGTTTGTTCACAGAATCCGAAGCCTTTTCTTCTCTTTGATCCCTAAGCATATTTGGAGTAGCATTATATTCCTAGAACTGTATTTTTAAAAGACTGTCTGGAATGTTATCTGGCAACCATTTAAGAGTCTATTCTAACTTCTGGGTTAGAAGAAGGCAAAATGTTCCAAGTTGAAGATAGTACATTCAGTAGATTTCTGTAGAAAATCTTTTAAAGAGAAGAATACATTTTATTCAAGATGGCAGAACACCTCTGGTATTCAGGCTAAAATATTCAAGGGAATTGAGGGCACTCAATACTTGTCAGATCCAAGTTTCTGTGCCTCAAGGTCAACTTGGCCAGCACATCTGCTTTCACACCTATGTTCTTCTGAAGAGTAAAATGGGAGTTTGACATAGAGAGGGTGTCCAACAGGCAAATGTTGCCCATTTTTCATACAGCTGTTGCACCAGCCAGGACTTCAGAGACAGAGCAGCTCCTGCTGTCTCACAAATAATCCTGAGCTGCCACCATTTTTGCCTGCCCATCTCTCATTCTGATTTCATACTGGAAAAGCAACATGAGCTATTTAGATAAAATCTGGTTGGGAAACATGGCACTGTTCCTGACTTTTCCTTTCACTTTTTGTTTAACTTTGATCTTCACCTCCTCACATTCCCATTTCCCTGCTTGATATGTTATTTGGTAAAGGACTTTGAATTCAACACATAAACAGGGCTAGATAGTAGCAGTCCTCACCACAGGTCTTAATCTCATAAGATGCTGAAAATAATCAATCACACCTGTAACAAAAGAAATATGATGTTAGTGTCAATTCTGATTCATCTACAGCACCTGGCTGGATAAAGAGCTGGGGCAGGACAAGGGATGTCATCATGGCCACCCCCCAATATATAACTGGGCCATTAGCAAACAAACCTCCCAGGTTTTAGCTTCTTCCCTGGTTACTCTCACCTGCTCCCAAAGTCTCTTTTCTCCAAGCCCAGTTTCACATGCTCGCTCCGCTGCACGTCAAAGAGTTGTGCACTTGCCATCCCCTCAAGTCACTCATCACTAGTGCAAACCACTAGTTTTCCCTCTGCCTTGCTACAAAAATGTCATGCAGTCTATCCTTCCCTTCTCCCAGTCTTAATCCACGTGTTGCACTCAGGTGAGACATTTTCTCCTTGCTGCCTGCACACCAGCAGAAAGGTCACACAGACACCAGGCTGAAGGCATGCTTACCACTGAGTAGCTGGTCACTGAGTATTTGCCACAGATCTTTAGTGCTTCGTCCTGGCTGGCAGTATTTCTGCTTGCATGCTGTCTTACCTCTCCTTAATAAGTGTTGTACCCTAAATCTAATAACTACTCAGTTTAAACCCATTAGATGTCTTGCTGGTCTTGAAAAATCTTTCTGTTCTGATTTCTTCTCAAAAAGAGATGAAAACCCGCTACTTTCCTGTATACAGTGCGAGAAGCAATTCTGCCTTTCATTGAGCTGTTTCCTTTAGTTTATTTATTTGCTTTTCTTTCCCAACAGCTCTGGTTTACACACAAGTGACAGTGTTACAAAAACAGGACCTGGGGGCCTTCCAGACATGAGACAAGTGCCAACTGTTGTGATCGAATGCGATGACAATAAAGAAAATGTGCCTCATGAAACTGAGTATGAAGATTCTTCCTGCCTTTATCCAAGACAGGAAGAGGATGAAGAGGAAGATGAAGAGGAGGATAACTCATTATTTACAAGTAAGACTCATTCCATTTTTCCTTTCTTACTTATTTAATTTTTACCCTGAACTCGCAATACACAAAGGAAACACAAGGTCTGTGTAGTTTCTTTCTTGGCTGTGGCTTTTGCATCTCTCAGGGCTTGACTACGTGGGGATGCTAATGCAAAATAACAAACAGCATGAATTTATAGTGATTTTGCTAATATTCATTAATCTCTGTCTCAGTAGCGCTCAGACTAAACTCAAATGACAGGTCTGGGCTTATGTTGGTTCAGTTACAAATTGGCTTTTGGATTCACTTTCCCAAATGCTCGTGGTGAAGAGAAGGCCTGCCTTTGGCTTAAGTGAAGATCATCTCAATAGTTACTTCAGGAGGATGAAATAAGTGCCACACGTAGAGAATCAGAGCTTTTATATGTAGTCAATATTAAATCATTTTGGAATCATAAATGTGCACATACTTTGAAAGTGGTCACAATCAGAGGATTGGGCTCACATAAGAAGAGATTAATCAATAGCCATATCACAATTACAGACTGGGAAAGGACCTGTGGACCTTTCTAACCTCTGTAAGGAAACCCAATTTCCTGATTCAGTGTGGTATCGTAGGACTGTCCCATGGAGACAACATACAGTACTTTATGTATGACAACTGCTTGTCATCCTAGACATTGAAGTTCCAGGCCCTTGCCTTGCTTTTCTTCTGAAAACTGGAAACAGTACAGTCAAACAACATCCCTTTTAAAACACACAGAAAGATGATTCTAAAACAGGCATATTTCATCTCAACACCCCACCTTACCCTGCAAGTGAAATTAAGCAGTGTTTGCTCTTATACTGAAAACAGAACAGAGCTGTACTATCTCACAGCCTCCTGACAAAGGCCAAAACCCCTCATGTGTTTGTGTCTCTCTGTGTCTGTCTTCCTTGCTCAAACTGCTTTGGACAGAAGCCTAAGAAAGCAAATTTGAGCCAAAAAAGGCCACTGGTTTTTAGTATCTTTGCCACTGCGACTGCCCAGGAAGCAGTCAGTTAATGTGCATAGAGATTTTTGCTGCTTCTGATTGACTTTTGATTCTTTCTAGTGCTGGCTTGGATGTCTTGATATTACATTGCAAGAGGCATTCAGATCCCCCTTTCTTTTCACATGCTGTAGCTCTGCTGCCTGCCCAGATTCTGAGGTTGAATTTTTCGTTCCATTATGTGGAAATACTGTGCTGAAAAAGGTATAGGTGCTACTAGCAATTCTGGAACAAGCCCTTCTCCATTCCCCTCTATGAAGCAATATATTCATTTCTATTTCCTGTATACTTAACAATTTCAGCTTTTCCTTATTATGATAGGAATTGAGGTTAATTGAGCACATGAAGTAAATGACACCCCTTTTCCTGTAGTCCATACCAGTGTAAAGGAGAGGCTCATAGCCTCCCTTGGCTAATAGTTCTTTGCCATGTGCATGCTGTAATGAAATTATGATACCTCCTTTGGCAGAGCCTCTCCTCTCTCCCACAGGCCCCCTGGCAAGGAAACTCTGCAGGAAGGACTCTTTAGCAATCAAACTAAGCAACAGGCCATCCAAGCGAGAGCTGGAGGAAAAGAACATCCTCCCCATGCAGACTGATGAAGAGAGGCTTGAACTTAGGCAGCAGATTGGGACAAAGCTAACAAGGTAAGAGACAAACATTTTTTTAACTCTTGCTTTTGGAAATATATGGTGGGATGTAGTTTTTTCCTTAGTCTTTAAACATTTGAGATCTGTTTGGTTACAATGTTCAAGAAGAAAAGCCATGGAGAGGAAATAATGGTTTTATATGTTATTTCTGGTCCAATAAAGCTTCCCATATAACTCTCCATTTCATTTTCCTGGTATGTGCTATGGGAACTTTGGTTAAGTATCAACATGAGCTATGTGAATTTGGTTCTTTTTGGCACATTATTGGAAAATGTTCAGCTTAGATAACATTTCAGACTGTAGCTGTGCCATTTTATAAGATATTAGTTTGGCCAAAGGTCAGAGGCGTAACTTTCTCTTCTGACTGGGTCTCCTGTGGGTAGCAGAGACTTTTCCACTGGTTCAAAATAGGTTAAGTCCTTCAGTACTTGCCTTCATTGGCTCAGGTTGGACAGATTTACCCTGTCTAGACACTTTCTTTTTCATAACAGTGTTACTCACCAGCTGTTCTGGTTTTCTGTATTGCATTGGGTATAAAGGGGTGACCATTAAATGTGGAGGATTTCTGACAAGAATTAGTAAACCGAGGTCAGACAAAACTGTCTAAGACCCTTCTATGCACGTGCCATGATTTCTGTAATCAATTGAATCCTGTTATGTTGTCAACTTGGTGGTATGCAGAGCTGGTGATTGCTATTGTTTGCTCTCCAGTGAGAAAATCACAAGGAGATGACAAGCCAGTTGCTGGGAATTTTCTTGTACGTTTTCATTTTTTTTATTTTGGGGGTGGGTGGAGAAAGGGGAAACACTGCTACCATGTTGTGGAAACAGGAAGAATAGGAGCTCCTGGTAAATACCACTTTCAGCATTTTATTTACTTTTCTTTCATGGCCTTGTTTATCACCACCTTGGAATAAACTAACCACACCTTTCCAACCTGTCTTTGAAAGTTTTTGTGCTGGATCATGCTTAGCCTACTTCAAAACCTGTCTAATTCTTCAGTATTCTTGTTGAGGGCCTTCAGCAAACATGTCTAAAATATGTAAGATGGTGCTGCACTGTTGCTGATACTGTGATTTTTCAGTTCAGTCTTTATTTAGTTTTATTCCATCCTTGTTAGACTGTAGGTGCATTGGAGCTCTGGGTCCCAAAGAATAGCACAGGACAGCAAGGTCCCAGTGCTTACATGATTAAATTTGAACCCCTTTGAAACATGTGAAGAATTTAAATTTTTGTCTCTTAGCATATCTCACTGCTTGACCTTGCAATGACATTGAACAGCATTTCTGTTGTGTTGCCCATTTGCCTAAATTACTTAAGTCTTTCTGAAATTTTCCAGCTATAGCTGATGAAGGAAAGCAGGATCATTTACAAACACCGATTCTGCACAGCTCACTGTGCACCAGGTCTTTTTCATTATAAGTATTTTATTTTTCACCTATCCAAAACCTGCTTTTTTCCTCGCTAAACAATATTTTTTCAGCAAATGCCCTATTAACAAAGGAAACTATTTTTGGCAACTCACAAAACCCTTCCTATGTAAACCTCATATTCTCATAATGTTGTTTTTTTGTTTCCCCAATTGTATCTGTGCTAATCTGAGTTTAATAGTTTGAGCTATAATGCCTGATCTTGTCTTCTAATACAGCTAGGACTTAGGGGCAATCACAAATAGTTCAAATAACTAAAACTGTGTATATATGAGTTCAAAAAAATAGCTGAGCTCAAGTGAACTGCTGTTTCATTTCTGCTTTGTATCAGTGTAACATCACTGAAAATGGTAGAATTTCACAAGCCTTAACTGGGATGGCAACAAAGTTGCCAGTTTGACCTTTTAATTACTACTATTTATGACTTAGTATCTCATCCTTTTGAGTAATTGAAAACAATTAAGAACTATGAGGAGAAAACAATTTTTGCTCATATCTAATATGTAAGAAGCCACAGGCATTTCAGCAGCAAAAAGCAAAGGTGCTTGTCTTACTAGTGCTCTATATCTAAATGTGATATATCCATGTGCACAAACTGATTAATATTAGATTAAAATAGCGAGAATATTTCAATTTGGACAGTATTTCCTTACTCTCCAGACTTTATTACTGAATCCATCCTTTGCTGTTGCTTAGTAATTGTCACACAGTGATGCAAATGCGAGGCAAAATTAAAGTAGTGAAGCATTTATAGTCCTTAGAGAAGATGCTAGATGCAGACTATAATTGCAGCTGGCAATTTTGGATTTCAGAGGGATTTGTACTGCTCCACCAATGGTCCCCTAGGGTTTAAAATATCCAGCCAATCAAATCACATATGCTACTTAGAGAAGTAAAAAATGCAGAATAAAAACTTCAGCATATAGTTATTGTCTGTAATGGATCAATTAATTTTCACCAAGAGACTGATTAGGATACTTCAGTATTTATGCATAATCCTCACGGTATTTTGTTTGGAAGAGCTCATTGGCTGCCACATTTGGCAGATCAGAATTTAGTACTATAAAGAGAATGTCTTTTTCAAAGATGCCTCCATCAAGGCATGTTGAGATTGGCCATTGACATATTGTGTGGGACCAAAACCATCCCAGGTGCAGTTCCTCCAGCCTTATTAGAGTTGCACTGAGAATCAGTTTGGCTCAGAAAGGTCTGTTCAGATCCTGTTTAAATGTAGCTTGGAATCTCTGAACCTCCTGTTATTCCCAGAAAATTGTTATTACTTTAGTGTTACATCAGCCAAATGGAAGAGAGACTCCAGAGCAGAAGTCACTGTTTCCCGTGCTGGGAGAATAGTGCCTTGACTTACACCAGGCAACTTGTAAGGGTGAGACTGCAGGGGCTGTATCTTACAGCAGGACCTGGCCCACTACACACCTTGGTGTTTGCTCAGCCATGAGACAAATTCTTTGTGCCTGTCATAGAAAGACTTCACATCAATATGGTGCTTCCCTGGTCTGTGTCCTGTATCATGGCTCAGCACATACAGACCCCAGCTAAAATGGAGCTTCTTGCCCAAGGTGGCAAAATTGTCTTAGCAAAGGCAGGAGATTCCGCATCATATGAATTCCAGCCACATGAACAGGCCACTATACCATAAAGCATTTTTGAGGAGTCCTTACATAGCAATTATGGCAATTGATTACAGCAATTAATTAGAAGACCTCCTCATCTAACCAAACCACAATGTGTTACTCCAAAATGTGACATCTCCTATGAAGCAAGGAGCAAAAACAGTGAATTAAGATGCAGAACTCTCAGCTCAAAACCACATGTGGCATGGGGATAGGAAATGGATGCTGGAGGCCATGTTCTTGGCTGCTAAAAACCCTTACAACTCAATTATCTTCTACTCTGAAATGCAAACCTTCTGTGCTAAGTAAATTTTTAAGTGGGTATGGTGTTCCTTTTTTTTTTAGGAAATGGATGCTGGAGGCCATGTTCTTGGCTGCTAAAAACCCTTACAACTCAATTATCTTCTACTCTGAAATGCAAACCTTCTGTGCTAAGTAAATTTTTAAGTGGGTATGGTGTTCCTTTTTTTTTTCCCTGTTCCGCTTCTCACAAACTTCTCCTCCATTTTATCCCTCTGGTGCCTGCACAGCTTCACAGCTGCTCAAGAAATGTGCATATGTGACTATAAGACAGAAAAGAGAACGCAGGAGAAAAAACAGCGCTCTGAAATTAACAGGGAGAGGGAAGGAAAAGACAGACATCTCCCTTCTGCCTGTCTCACTGGCTGTATTGGACTGCTGGGAAGCACAGGTTCCCTGTTATTCTGGTTAGAGAAGCAGCTAGGAACACTTGGATTTAGCTTTCAGTGCCTTCAGGGCAAGAGGAATGGGACTTATCCAGGCTGTGACAGTGAGCTTGGAGGTTTTCCTGGGGCAGTGATAAAGGCCTGTCAGGAAACCCTGGTGAAAAGGAGACCAGCACTGATGGATGATGGACAGCAGAGCTGCATGCCTCCCAGAGACTGCTGGAATGTCCCTTGGTACTGAAACAGGTGCTTCAGTGCCAGTCGTTGCACTTCTCTTTCACTACAGAATCGTAATGGTGGTGATAAGAGACTGCACAGACTTTCTCAATCATATTTAGTAAACACAAGAGCCCTTTACAGAAACACCAGAGTCTGCACTCTCTTGGGAAGGCCTGGTTTCTTTGTATGTCTTTCACAAAGTCTCCCCCATACTCTGAGACAATGTGTATCTTTAGACCGACTGGTCTGCCACACATCCTACAAGGGAGCCTTTCTAATGCATTCAAATATTTTTGAGTCTCTTAACCCACCAACTCTGGTGAAGGTATTCATTAGCAATTAGATACAGGAGTATTAAAGCTGAAATTTTAGTCCACTGCTTTTCAAGAACACTGTGTATTTATTTGTTTTCCCTGATTATTTCCATCTTGGCTTCTCCCACCTGCTGGAATTGGATGATCTAATAATACAAAATGTCTGGTAATCCAGTGCGCTGTCATCATGTTGTTATTAATCAATGTCAAGGGAACTTCTTGATATTCACAGTAATATTACTGGTCAGCATAATGTCTGTCTCATCAGCACTCTCCTACCTACTGTCTGCAGATCTAGAGGCAGAGGAGACACATAGTAGTGCTTGTCAAGGGACTGCTGCTCTTCACTGGAAGGTGCCACAGGCAACCCAGTAAGATTTTGCAATCCAGTAAGAGTTTGTGCTGTGCTGCTGCCAAAAGCTGTTAGTTGTAGGGGTCATATTTATCATGCCCAGTGTGAAAGCAAAGAGAGATGAGGTGGGGGAGCAGCTTTCTGCACATTAGCTAACTAGTAAAATGAGAAATGAAGAGGAAAGTAACAAACTACATATTGCCTCTTTCCTGGCTTTGAGAGATGCTCTTCGCTTTGAGAGATGCTCTTCTAATTGCTTGACTGAATTCTGCTGGCTTTAAAGCAGTGAATTAGAGGCAAGTTCCTCTGCCAGATATACAGTAGTGCTCTGCATTGCTTTTTGTATAGCCCTAGATTTATTCACTACAATACCTTACAGGGTACTACCCTTACACCGGCAAGTGGAAAATCGTGATCTGAAGCAATATAAATAGTATATTGCAAGGATCATTAGGCATAGATCACAGAGATGCTGTCTGTGTGCATATGGCTGTAAATAAGTACACTTGAGATTTGGACATGCACACCTGCTAGATGTGTTTTTATAGTCCCATTGATGTTTTGAAAATAGTACCGAGATGTCTGTTACTGAGAAATGCAGCATGAGAAGCCATAAAACTTTATGGAATGGCAGGTTTGACAGATGGTGGTCACCTACTACCTTGTTGAGAAAGGTAATCTGCACATTCCCTGGTAAACACCACGTATTCCTCAGCTGTTCTGAAAAATGCTGCTTAGAAACAGAAATCCTGTGATTGAATGAAGTTGGTGAATTCCCACAAGTATAAAAAATTGTCATTGATTTTTTAAATGTCATGAGGCTGCTGCGAGGTTTTTGGACTCATTCATATCAGGTACTAGAAAGAAGAGTAGAAAAATTGGACAGTTTGGGAAGAGGATTGGACTGTCAGCATCACCATGAAGGTGACAAATACTGACAGTACTGAGAAAGGGTCAGTCTGCAAGGCTTGCACAGTCATTGAGATGCACAGAAGTTCCTTCAGAGGTCTGAGGGGACTGAATAGTTTGAAGCAATCATTTTTTTTTTACTGAAATTTAGGCTGTGAAGAGATTCAGCTTTTTGAAATGGTTAATTCTTTAGGCAGTGTTGCAGTCCCACTAGGGAAGGGTTTATTCAGCCAGAGGATGGCAGCATGATGGATCCTGTTGAACATGGATCTTCTCATGGCTGCTCCCCATCCAGTGCTGTGGAGGGCGTTTTGTGCCCTCCCTATCTCTGAGTCGTTTAGGGATAAAAAGAATGGGCAGACAGCAGGATTAGGTTTTATTCAAAGACCTCATTTTGTTGGGTAACGTGAAATAATTTCTTCCTAATTACATTTGACATCTGCAATTCTCACACTTATTGTTAGCTTCCACTAATGAGAGGAAAGCAAGTGCCTAAAACAAGAGCTCATCCCTGACGGCAGCACGCACGCGCGGATGTGCATGAAGCTTGCCTCTTCGCATGCAGGGTGCTGGGGATAAATCACATGGAAAATGGGATTGTGGTAAACAAGCTCATCTAAATCCTAGATTAGGGACATTGCAACAGCACTAGATACATGAATGGGGGTGAAAGAGAAAAACTGCAAAGGGCTGAGCTTCAGTTTTAGCTGCAATGGTACCTAGGGAGAACGGCTTTTTTTCCCTTTTACTTTAGCTATTCATTTGCAGAAACCCCCAGGGAGCTATTGAAATTGCCCTTAGCATCAGGAGGAAGGCAGGAAAAGCAGGTGATTATTTATGGATGATGAGCTGAAACTGAGCTACCATTACACATCTGGGCTCAGCCTGTGAGAATGAATACTCTGAGAGGAACTGCTCTGGGTTCTGTGCATGGGTGCAGATGGGAGATGGGCGTTCAAGGCCTTTGTCAGCCCTCTCTTCTGTGATCAATGTCCTGGTGGGCTCTGCTCTGCTGAAAGGAAAGGTGGCTTTGTAGTTACAATACTCTGAGAAGGCTGTATCTTCCACCAGTCTTCCAACCTCAGGCAAGCCTCTGAAAGAGATGCACACACATATTTATTTATTTGCTTGCTTGCTTATTTATTTAAGGTGTGTTGGGGTCTCAAAAATTACATCCATGCCTATGAACTTTGGAACATTGCATTAGTTGACAAACTCTCATTGACAGCAACATTTGTGTGTTTTTCAAAAAAACGCCCCGATACCAAGATTTCTTTAGACATCTAACTCTGTCTTTCAAGTTAGGACAGGGATCCTCACTTCTAAGCATGGTTTGCACTAACCTCTTTGTATGAAGAATTTCCATGGCTAACAACATCATTCATCACAGAAGAAGGCATGTCTAACATCATGATGCTATTACTATTGGTTTTGATAGCTGATGGTTGTTTTGCATTTCATAGCTGAGTAATTTGTCTGAGTAATTTGCTATGGCAAAAGATCAGTGGAGCAATCAAGGGAAAGGGGACATGACAGTGTCACCACAAAACACATCACCTCTACACACTCCTTGGTTTGGGGGATGAACAGCGTCCTTAACCTTTGCAGCTCCACCTTGGGATAGAATGAAACCCAGCCCCCATCAATTTTGCTAAACTAGGGCCAGCAGATGTTTTGTTATTTATGGAAGCAAAGCCTCGCAGAGTACATATAGTCTGTTCTTGGGCAGATGTGTCTCTCCATGTTAGATGATGGAGCTCCAAATGTACAGAGACATTTTATTTATGCCACTATAAAGGAGGAGAAACGTTGTTCTGAGAAGAATGATTTTAATGGTAGGCTGCAAGGAGGGGCATTTGAGGGCAAGGCCTCCCCAGAGGCCCTTGTGTGACCCCTGATGAAAAGTGTTTTCATCTTGTCTAAAGTTCATTTCAATCAGGAATGTCACCAGCCCAGAAAGGAATTTGTTATTGCTGCGGTCTGTTGCTGTTCCTGTTTCTGCTCTCGTGGAAGCAGTGCAAGTCACACTGCCCTGTCATTGCAACATCTGTTTCTCACATCCTTTCTCTGCAGAAGTTAAGGCACATGCTTTAATGGGGTTACAATTTCTCCTTCATGCTTCCCATACTCTTCAGCCTCCTGACACAGTCTGTATTTGAGGTCTAATTCAGGCTGTCAACACAGCTGAGACAAATATATTAAATCTACCTTAATTTCCTTTGCAGTTTCAGTGGGGTGTGGTATCATTCATTTTCTGCCCCGAATTGATTGCAGTTTTGCTTTTAGTTGTCAAACTACTGTCAGATTTTATATAAGAGGAAGCCACATTTCTCTGCTGGGCAAAATAATTCACGGTGATATAAGTAAAGCTTGTGGCAGTAACAGAATAACATATTTCGGTAATAGAAATAGTCTTATTTCTCCAGTAAACAAGAGGCCACATGGAGTCTGTGCAGTACTTTCTTTTGAGTAAAAGAATGGTGTTAATAAAAACAGGTGAAACAAACACAAGCAATGAAGTAGCTGCTTCAAAGTGTTATATTGTGACTTTAAAAACAGAGGTAGTTTCTTTGTTGGGTTTGTCTTTTGCTGGTTAATACTGACAAATTTAAGGCAGCTCCATTAAGAACTAGCTCATAGATTTCCACCTCTAAAAAGTCTAACCATAAATCTTCGTATTTTGTACCTGCTGATTGTAGGTAGTTAATCACAAGCACAACAGTTGCTTAGCTTGGATGACCTTGTAATTTCTGTAAAGGAAACAAATCAGGTGGGAGTACAAGATAAAAGAAGCAGACTGGCAGGAATAAATTTCTCTTTATAGTTTGCTGATTGTAAAATGGAGAAATTGCTCTTTGAGCAAAGCATTTAACCTCTCTCAGAAGCTACAGTTTGCATTTCCCCACCACTTCAGTGTATTATGGCCTCTTTAGCAACACATGTGCAGGAGATTTAACAGAGACAATCCTTGTAAAACAGTCAATCATGTATTTAAAGGCTGATCTGAGCCAGGATCTAAAAGTTGTTTTTACATATGTGCTTGTATATGTTCCCTGTGGCTATTACTGGGAGTACAAGGAGAACTGCTAGAGGAGTAAGTCTGTCTTGTGTGCATGGCCATCCATCTGTATCCAGGAACTCTGGAGTTTCACGTTCAGGCTATTGTATGTGAGCAGACAGAGGTGACTTTCTGAAGAGGAGTCAATAAGATTTAATGTTTGTGTTTGCTTTGTGTAGCACTAAGTGTCTTTTGGACAAATGTATCAAGAAAGCAAATATCCTTACCATTATACCTGGTACAGTTATGTAATGTTAGAATTTTACGTGTTTTCTCTGAGACATAGTGTTAACAAAAGGATCACTTAGAGATGAATGGGGTCTTCTTTTTGCATATGTGCAGAAAAGTTACAACCAATCTTTTAGAGACAGGTGTGGATAAGAATTATGTTTCTGTTTCAATGCACTGGGGTTCATAAGCACTGCACAGACCATATGTGGGAATTAAACTAAGTCCTTAGCCTCAGACCTGACTGTGTGAAATGACCATTTGTGTTAATAGCTTTAGTGAAGAGGAAGTGTTCTCATGTGTGGTAGACCACATCAAGTGGTCTAAGTGTTCAGCCTGTAATATTCATTACTTGCCTTTCTGATAATAAATAACAAACCAGCAAACTACAGGGAAAGCACATTAGCACCAAGATTAATTCAGTAACCTGGTTCTTCACTGACGTCCCTGAATTCAGGAGGCAGAAACACTACTGGTTAATGAATAATTAATAAAATAAGCATTCAATATATTGTATTTGCTCCATGAGCAAGCATCTATAATGTCAGGCTAGACTATTTATCCTCCAGAATATTGGAGTTTTTCAGCATGCTGGAAAAGTCTTCAAGATTTCCTTTATTGCAGTAATCAAGACAGAAATGGTCTTCCTGCCTCCCTGCAATCTGCTGGCTTTGATTTAAAAGCCTTGCAACCAGGGACTCTGATCTCAAACATCAGGGGCTGCAGAGGCATCAGCCTGCTTCTTCACTAGGGAACAGGCTCCTGGACATCTACAGGTGATCTCTCCACGCTCAGGGACATCAGTTACCTGGTGGGGTGGCAGATGGCAGCTTGGGTGCACCCAGACCCGTTAGGGGAGCATGCAGGGAGGTCACAGATTCGGGTCATCATAGAATGGTTTGGGTTGGAAGGGACCTTGACGACCATCTGATTTTAATTTCCCTGCTATAGGCAGAGACACCTGCCACTAGACCCGGGTGCTCAAAGCCCCATCCAATCTGACCTTGAACACTTCCAGGGATGGGGCATCCACCACTTTCCTGGAGAATTTGTTTCAGTGCCTCACCATTGCCACAGCAAATAATTTCTTCCTCATACCTTATCTAAACCCTCCCTCTGTCAGTTTAAAGCCATTCCCCACTGTCCTGTGACAATGCCCTTTGAAAAGTCCCTCTCTATCTTTCTTGTGGGCCCCCTTAAGGTACTGAAAGGCTGCTATATGTAAACTGTGAGTAAACTCCATCCTTGGGAGCCCCTCACAGAAGGTACAGAGAGAGGTTTCTGGTCATCTGCCATGAAGGTATTTTCATAGCCCCATCAGCTGCCCCTGCTCCAGTTAAGCCTGCAAGCAGCATGGGAAACAAGCTCCTTCAGCCTCTGGCTGCACTGGCAAGTTGGACTACCCAAACTGTGCTCCACTTCTGGCTTTCCCAGAGCACCCTATGCCCCTATACAAGGACTTCCCTGCCCCAGGGAAGCTTTAATATCCAAGGTTCAGCTATAAAAGAAAGAGGACAGGCAGCCCCTCTGACAGGAAGCCATTTGTTTGGAACTGCACATCAGTCTCAAAGTGGTGAGCAACTTCTCTGACAAGAGTTTGGTGCCTTTACATCTCCCCATCATGGGATTCCCCAACCAATCCCAAAACCTCCCTCTGCTACTTTCAGGGAAAGGAGTGGCTGATGTTCCAAAGCCAGAACATCCGCTGAGACTCTACCTTTTCCTGGTTAACAACTGAGTGTAAATGCCTGGTGTCCTTCACCCTCAGGTTGTGCCAGAACCATTCATCCTTCCCTTGTTTGAGCAGACAGACATAAAAGATAAGACAGAGAGACCTCAGCAATTGCAAGCATTATAGAGCCATGTGATATTCCACCATCCATTTCATCTTCCCCTACAGACTAGACTAGCAAAGAAAATCTAATACTCTACTGCAGTTAAAAGATATGCCAATATTTTGCACTGCACTGTTTAATGCCAGAAATGGGCTCCATCATGTTTTCTAATGTAACATGACAGATTAAAAAAGACTCAGTGGTGGGAAGAGATTATTTCTCCTCTGAAAACCATCATATGACACTTCTTTGGGAGGCACTTTTATTTCTCTTTGTCTTGACTAATTCTTCTCTTCAGAGTCTTTATTCTGTCTTATTCTGCATTGTATTTCATTAATGCTAGTAGCCCCTGCCACCCCACCTTGGTTCAAGATACTGTGCGGCACTTGGCCCTCAGTCTTTGGACTGAAGATTTTGGAGCAGATATCAAATATCAGCAGATATAGTGATGAGGAAATGCAAAGCATCAGTAGAGGAATACCAGGCATGACAGCTCACTTGTCTCAGCATCCTTCCTGGTGTTTGCACACTTGACTGCCTCAGATTTGATTCTCCTACCTGCCCATCATCGTACCTTGCCTTCCTCTCAGTTCTCTGCACTTGTCATTAGTCATGTCATGTTTTAACAATTAGGGCATGTGTTAAAATCTTCCAGAGAGCAGAGCTACCTCACTATTCAGCATAAAAGTATAAATGAATGGATGAACTTGACCAGCATTACTAAAGATTCAGTGCCATCCGTATTTTCTTTAATATTTCTTCGACTGATCATGTCATCTGGGAGGAGTGCTCAAAGACAAGAAGGAAAGCAAATGTCACTCCTATATTCAAAGCGGAGTCAGGGAATTATAGGCCAGTTGACCTCACATTCATCACTGGGAAAGTGATGGAGCAACTAATCCTGGAAACCGTATTCAGGCACGTAAAGGACAAAAAAGTCATCAGTAGTCAACATGGATTCACAAGGGCAAGTCATGCTTGATTAATGTGATGAACTTGTGAAATTACTGACCTGGTGGACAACCAGGGAGTAGTAGATAATGTCTGTGTGGATTTCAGTAAGGCTTTCAACACTGTCTCCTGTAAAATTCCTCATGTGTCCAGCCATTTGGACTTTTCAATCCATTTACCCATCCAGTCCAGAGGCTGGTGTTCAGTGGCACCGAGTCTAGTTGGACTGTAGTACCTAGCAGTATACTCCAAGGGGTCAGTATGCATCCAGTTCTTTTTAACAACCTTCATTAATGATCTGGATGATGGACAGAGCGTATCCTCAATGAACTTGCTGGTAACACTGGGAGACGTGGGTGATCCACTGCAGGATAGTGCTGCCATCCAAAGGGACCTTGACAAGCTGGAGAAATAGGCTGGCAAAAATCTCATTAAGTTCATCAAAGGCAAGCGCTAATTGCTGCACCTAGGAGGGACAACCCCTGCACCAGTATATGTTGGAAGCTACCTAGCTGGAGAGCAGCTTGGCAGAAAAGGATTTGAGGGTCCTGGTGGGCATGAAGTTGGACATCAGCCAGCAAGCAACATGGTGGGGGGAAAAAATGGCTAATAGTATTCTGGGCTGTGTTAGAAAAAGTATTGCCAGCAGGCAAGGGATGTGATCTTTCCCGTCTACTGAGCACTGGTGAGGCCACATCTGGAGTGCTGTGTCTACTTCTGGCTCAGAATCACAGAATATTCTTAGTTGGAAGGATCATCAAGGCTCCTGTGTAGAAAAGAGATGTGGGCATATGAGAGAAAGTCCAACAAAGGCCACAAAGATTATGGAGATTACTGGAGCATCTTCCCTCTGGAGAGCACCTAAGAGAGCTGGGACTGTTGAGCCTAGATAAGAAAAGGCTCAGGAGATCCTATCAATGTGTATAAATACCTGCAGGAAGGGTACAGTGGGGACAGAGCCAGGCACTCCTCAGTGGGGCCCAGTGACAAGACCAGAGGCAACAGGCGCAAACAAAACAAGGAGGTTCCCTCTGAACATCAGTAGCATTATTTCTACTCTGAGGGTGACCAAACACTGCCACAGGTTGGCCAGGGGGATTGTGAAATTTCTCTCTGTGGAGATATTCAAAAGTCATTTGGACACAGCCCCAGCTGTAGGCAGCCCTGCTTGAGCAGAGGAGTTGGATCAGATGGGTTTCAGAGATCCCTGCCAGACTCACCATTCTGCAATAACACAAGGTATCAAAAGAATAGATAATGTCAATGTGTATTAGCATCATCTTTGGTTTTTGAAGCGTATGACATTGTTGTCTGATTTTTTTGTGTGCCTTTGGCCAAATTCTCTCTCAGACTTCCCCAAATCCTGATTCCCTTCACCCTCTGCAGCCTAAGATTTCTGTGAATGTGTTTCACAAAGCCATTCTGCTGCAATGCTTGACTAATTTATTCTGATTTGGGTTATTGCACAATGGCTGTGTCAGCATAGACAATTTAGCCAGGTCACAAGCTTTGACAAATGCTTGTCTGTGACATGTAGACTCCAGGAGTCTCTAGCTTACTTCAGTCCCAAGAGAGTGTGGGATTAGCTCTTGCAACCAAACTCCTTGTGCTCTGCTCTATGGAAAAAGTTACCAGGACTCAGTTTTTAAGCAAGAGCATCTCACAGACATGCTGCATTCACAAGGAAATCAACTCCAGACACCCAACTTCCTTCAACAAGCATTTCTCTCAGGCCTGCACTTCCCCGTCCCCTCAGTCCATCTCTGCCGTAGCAAAAAAAAAAAAAAAGCCCACAGTGTCTCGGTTTCAGTTTTCAGTGTCCCAAGAGTTTTCAGTGTCCCTGCACCCTTGTATAGCTCTTTTCTGCTTTTCTAACTATCTGAAGCAAAACCTTAAGATCTGCCTTCAACACTATCTGTGAGTGAATCCAGAGACAGCAATCAGCAAATTATTGTTCTTCCTCACTTTGGGGGACTGGGAGCTTGGTCCTCTCACAAACATCCCAGACAGCCTGCAGTGGTGCTGCCTGGTATCTATATAGCAGCAGGGGTCTCCAGTAATGCATTGTACAGCAGTGTTCTGATGTCTCTAAAGAAGAAAAAAGAGTGGAAGTGTGTATTTAATGCATGGTTAGCAAAAAACGCTGCTCAGAGGAGTTTGAAAAGCTGACAGAGTGTAGCAGTTGTGAGATGTTCCCCTCACTCCCGTTCCTTAGCAGCTGGTGTCCATTAGCTGGTCTCAGCAGAGCAAAGTTGTTATTAGCATTAGATAATCCCCAGTCATAAGAGTAGGCTTATCACCCAATAAACTATAGGGTACAGATGTAAATTCAGTCTGCCTGGAAAGCAGAACACGAATCCACATGGCTGTGGCCGTTGGGGTTGGAAGGAGGGCCTGAGAGGGTGTATCCTTTTACTTCTGCTCCGTGTGGATGAATGAGAAATTGCATGTTTCAAACTAATAAAGAAGTTGAGCAGAACTGGGAAGCATGCAGTGTGTCTGTTTGCCCAGGCCATCCTAGCCAGCATGTTTTAGTCCAATCTGCAGCCTCTCATAGCAGTAGGTGCAGTTTCCAGCTTTATAAACACTTTGTGCATCATCAGTAAATACTCAGAAGGGATTTTTGTCAGGGTTACTGTGATGATTTCCTTTCCTGCCTTTTTCTAAGCCCCCTGTCCTTGCCATCACTGCAGCAAGCTATGCAGAAAACAAGTGTATGCCACAAAACCAGGGCACTGAATGCCCAGGACAGAAGTATTTCAGTCTTGGCATTTGAGTGTGCCCTGCAGGGAAATCCAGGCTTCTCCTATGGCATGTCAGCAGCTATGAACAAACTTACTGTGTTCGGCTTGAGTACAAAGTATTTTAAATATTAATTCTCTTTAGCCTTTCTGCCTGAATGTCAGCTGCAAAGCTATTCAGCAAGGAGCTTAAAAAACAGTCATCAATGTAAGGCAGTTTTTCTTTAGAGGGCAAACAATTGCAAAAAAATTTGCAATTTGAGCACCCTCATTTGAAATATCACAGGGAAGATAATATTTACAACACTTTCCCAATGAGTGAAGTGTCTGAAGTGTAAAGGAAAAATGATTCTTCAGGCCAACAGAGCCAGGAGTAGTTTTCTCTCCCATTTTATGTAAGGAAGATGTCATCGGGCATTCCCTCCACTTCCATAGTTCAACATCACCTCTAGTTAGTGAAAAAAATAAGGTAAAGAATACTGGTATCACCCCAGCAGCTGGATTGTGGTAATGAAACAGGTTTTCACATTGAAGAAGTGTGAGGTGGAGCAGGGGAATGTGCAGGCAAGAGTACAGGCACCTGACAGTAATCAGAAAACTGAGTATGGACAAACTTCAGTAGGGGCTGAACTGAGCTCTCAAAACTTCAGGGAGAAAATGCAAAAAGCTGATGTCACACTATGCAGGGGACAAAGAGAAAGGCTGCAGCCTGCTCAGCATAGCACGGAGGGTTTGAATGTCCCTCTGAAAGTCTTTTGTTTCACAAGGGGGGGTTGTTTATTTTGAAGTTAAGTGTATTTGCCTGGAAATAGGATCTTTGTTACTTTGGAGATTATTGATTCCCGCTGCTAATTCCCTATTTGTTGTGATAAGCCTCTTTATAGCATTCCATTTGTTTTGCTGTGGAAATATGTACAAAGCAACAACTGAAAAAACGCTTATCACTTTGTAGTCCAAATTTAGCCTCCAGGTAATTATGTGTATCTCAGTAGCTTCAAGAGAAGAAAAGGCAGATGGGAAAAGAATTCTCCTGAGTAAAAAGTATTTTGTCATGCTTTTAAGCCACTAGATTTGAACCTAAAGGTGGTGATATAACTGTGAAATAATCATATCTAATATCTTTTCAAACTAACAAATATGCAGTTTCCTAGGGCATAGGCTTTTTTTAATTTTAATCAGGTAAACAGTTTCATCTGGTTTTGTTTTTAAAGATAGACATTTTTGCTATTTTCTGTGTCTGGTGCTGCATGTTTTCATTGATGTTCCATGAGATACTAGGATTTTTTTTAATTGTTTTTGACCTTTGCTAATGCACAGAGGCAGAAGTAGGCTCTGGCAGTGAAGGTGTTAAATACACACCAGCTGGGAATTTGTACAATGGGCAAATCTCTGGATAGGGTGGTGAAATATGACATTCTCTAGAAAGATAAGAAATTATTGTGCAGTTGGTGGTGCAGATAGAAAAGAATCAATGTTGTAAAACATATGCAAAGACCCAGTCTGACCAGCAGGTATCCCATTAAATGGTGAGGAATGACCAAGGCACCTGCACTGAAGTTTGCAACACAGGTGCTGGGGAGAGATCTCCTTGTAATCCACCTCTGTAGATTTGTGCTAGGAATCACTGTAGCGGTTATTGGAAGGAGAATTGTGTCTACTGGACTTGGCTGAATAATGGATTTTTTTGCATTTGGTACTCAAATGGAACAAAATAATTAACAAGTGGAGTAGGGAAAACTGACTAAAATACCAAGTACGGGCATCATTAATTTTTTTATTACACACTGAAAACTAGCATTTCAGGTCAGAATTAAATATTGTCTAGTGCATTTTTAATGCTTTTTGAATGTTATTGGTTTTGAGAAAAGTGTGTCTAGTGAGTTGGTTTTTTTCAGCTGAAACTACTCACTAAATTTGATCTCACCTTGCACATAGTTTCTGACCTTCTAGAACTCAATTTTCCAGCAATTTTAGTTTGTCACAAACATTTCAGCCAAGTGAAAATTTTAGGCACACCCCTTTTCAAAAAGTTACTACTATTTATCACCTGCCTTTCATGAAGTCTAGGGATCTGAAATCCCACAATTTGGGGAACTGAAATCCCCGTCACAAAATAGTTAACTGCTCTTAAAGCTCTCAAATTAGTTTACTTCCAGGAATTTTCCACTTCAGTAACAAGACAAAGTATGGACACCATGCTATTTCCTATGCAGCTTTTCCACTCGAAACTGAATTATTGTGGTTTTGAATTGCTAACACTGCCAACTCCTATTATAAAAGCTTTTATTTAGAGTTCCTATATTGTGGCTGTTCCAAGTCGCTGGATATTTTACCTTTTGATTCATTTAGCAGAAATGGTGTGAGTTGCTTTTTTTGACATTACCAGTGTAAAGTGCCTTCTTGGAGATGAATTTTATTCCTGCACTATTCATTTGCCTTTCTTCATGCTGGCACTGGTAAAGTGGTCAGGGGGTATATGTGATACAGGCTGAGAGAGCCGAGGTTGTTCAGCCTGGAGAAGAGAAGGCTCCAGAGAGACCTCAGAGCAGCTTTACAGTGCCTAAATGGGTTTCTCAAGAGAGATGGAGAGGGACTTTTTACAAGAGCATGTAAAAAGGAGGGACAAGGAGGAATGGCTTTACACTGAAAGACAGTGGGTTTGGATTAAATATTAGTAAGAAATTCTTTTTCTGTGAGGCTAGTGAGACACTGAAACAGATTGCCCAGAGAAGCTGGGGTACTCTCATCCCTGGAAGTGTTCAAGGCCAGGTTGGATGAGGCTTTGAGCAACCTGGTCTTGTGGAAGGTGTTCCTGCCCATGGCAGGGGAGTTGGAACGAGATAATCATTAAGGTCCTTTCCAACCCAAACCGTTCTATGTAATTCCTCTTTCTGCACTTTGAGTGGTCTGTAGCTGCTGTAGTAACAGAGGAGACTTTATCAAGTTGGCTGTGTATATGTTGAGATTGACATCAGCAAGCTGGTGAAGCTCCCCACCCAGATTTCCTTCCTTAAAATTAACAGCTTTTTACATTTTAGATTGAGATTTTCCATGATGGTCACAGATTACTTGGGCTTCCAAGCAAAGCTGGTTTATTTGTTTACATGTTTAAAATGTCCCTGGCTTGATATTTTAGGGTTACAGTTGTGTTAGTGCATATATGAATGAGAAGATAAGGTGCTGCTGCTTTCTCCATTAAACAAATTGCATATTGTCAGTGCTAGGAGTGTAACATACCTGCTAATGCACAGGTCATGTCAGTCACTGTGGTCTGCAGAGGCCCATAGGGGCTCTGATCTTCAAGCTAACTAAACATAATGAAGATGGTTCCTCCATGATGTGTTTCTGCCCTCAACCCTTCCTCAGAGCCAGCAGCTGCTTCTCAGGGTAGGTTGCATTTAAGTTTGTGGCAGCAGATTTCTCAGAAGAGGATCCTTAGAAGAGAGAGGTGCTGGGAAAGATCACTGGGGCTTTAAAAGGTGAAGAGCTTTGGGGAGTGGGGCTGTACTTTCTTGTCACCCCTCAGCCTCCCTCCATGTTTTCTTCCCTGCTCCCACAGAACTTCTTCCCACCTAAAGCATTGCTTTTTGTCTCCATCCCAAGGCCATGCCACATACACAGAGGAATAGCTACTTTATTCCTATATCAAATATGTTCCAACATCCAAGCTTCCCTGAGCATCAGAAGCCAGGGTGGGGAAAATCCAACAGAGAAGGGGATTCTGCTCTTCTGGCTCATACTTGGAGATGGCTCTGCTTTTAAGAGTGTAACTTTTATTCATGGCTGTAAGTTCATCTCTGTTCGTTCACAGAGATAAAGCAGTATTACTATAGAGAGATTTAAAAAAAAAAACATTCAATAATGCCGATAGACAGCAAGCATATCTGTTCAGCTCAGATTGATTCTTTTTGGTGCCATTTTACTGAAGTCATTCACAGATTGACCTTGAACTGTGAATTATGATCTCTGTAGCTTTGGAAAATCAGCTTTTAATTCAATATTATCACATCTGGTGAAGCAAGTGTCTTCTCACAGTGCTGTACAGACAACAGAAGGACAATTGCTAACATTTTAGAACCTTTTTTTCTCTGTTACAATGGGTCCTAACATCCATCTGTTTTTTCTGGCATGCTTTAGATTTTCAACCAGCTTATATTATATTTTTCACTCTGGATTTCTAGTACTCAAAAATATCCCCTTTTTATTGTTCCAAAAATACATTCTTGAATTAGATACATAGTAAATTCCCTCTTCTAAAAAAGATTGTTCTTTGTTTCCTACTGCAGTTGTTGGATATTTTGTTCTTGGGACTAGGGATAAGGGATTTGAGAAGTAATGCTGCAAAGCTTGTGTCGTATAACTATCTTAATTCAGCCATGCCTTTTTTTTTAAATCATTTACACTTACATGATCGTACTGTGTGTGAACAGCCAACATTTGGCTGAGAGCTTTGACGTTAATGGAGCAGCACAGTAATGAAACAGAGGAGGCTCCATTTTAGAGCTTGAGGTGTGAGGCATTGTCTTGCAATGTTCCACAAACCAGTAGGCATTTCCCAGTGAGTATTATTGAGCATGGGGACAAAATCTGGATTGTGTGTCTGTCACTGCTTGGCAATATCTTTAGAAAATAAATGAAATAATTATTTGGGAAAATGCAGGTGTCCGCATTGTTATAGTGGTCTAATGGAATACTGATGACCTGGGTATGTCATTAGTCACAGTGTTTCTAGTCAGAGTTATAGGGCTATCTAGTCATTGCTTCATTTCTTTTAACGGAATACAGAGTTCATGGCCCAAAATAACTCTGCTTGATTCAAGTATTTTAAAGAAATTTGTTCCATATATGATGAACAATATTTTAACCTTATGCAAATATAATGAATTGTCAAAATCTACGCTTTGAATATGATTTTCTTTTCCCAGGAGACCTACTCTGGGCAGACGGTTCTTTCTCAGGAAGCTTGTAACTTTCCAAAGAATAAATCAAAATCATAATAATTCAATCCCTCAGTGAGCTGAACCAGAAGAAATAGCATCATTTGAGCCATGACTCAAGAATAGATTCACATGATCTAAAGAATGGGAAAACAAATTGGTCAGTTGTAAGAGTTTTAAACAAAGAGCCAGCTTGGTTATATTTCTCACTATACACAGATGCTTGAGCAAGCAGAAAATTTGCTGATTAGTTTTCCCAAAAATCCTCACTGCAATCTAGACTAATCGGAGCTTTAAAGTCTATATTGAAGCTGTTTCTCAACACAAAATCAAGTCTGGGATAAGGATAATTTTGGGGGGTAGTAAATGACTGCTTAGAGCCTGAATTAAAGTCTGAATAATTTCAGTTGTAAATCTGATTTTCCTGTAGAGCCCAGCTGGAAAGACAATTGCAGATGTGTTACGGGAAATATAATTTGGTTGGCTCGCATTCCAGACTGTTCTGTATTTCTTGCAGTGCACTAGTGCTGAGCAAAAACATTGCTTCTCTCCTCAGGGTTATGGGAATGTGGTAGCTTTCCTGGATCATATGTCAAGGGAGCACAATCAAAAGTCCAGGGAGCGCACTGGGATACTAAGGCACAAGTAGTACCTTGCCAGTAAGGCACCATCAGAAAGTACTTTTATCTTCAACTGATATTTCGCAGTTTTTTAGACTTTCACCAAAAGCAAACGCCTCCTACCAAAATTGTCTAACTAGTTCTTTGCTAAACTCTCACAGTGGTGCTTCACTCATGTTCCTAGGGGTGAACAGGCATCTCTGCCCACGTTGGTCTGCTTTAGTCATTGCCACAGGCTTCTTTATAGCTGCAGAAGCATCACCATCTCCCAGAGGCTGAATATTTTAAATCAACAGGGAGGTGGAGAGCAGTCATTACATGATAACTGAATCATGGCAAACACTCCTTATGGTTTTATTGCCCTAATTTCTCAGGAAAAGGAGTTATAAAGAGTATTATCATGACTGATACCAGGAGACTTGTCACACTTACCTGTGACTGAGCTTAAAGAAAGTAATAATCCTACAGATTAGCAAGCGTCTTAATGGAGTCTAGTGCAAGAATTTTATTGGCATAAGACTATTACACTTGCTTCTTTGGGTAGGGATTTTCTATTTAATATGCCTTCAGTTTATTCACTCATTGATAAAACTGAATTTAAGCCCATTCTATAAATCCTGTTTAGGAGAATGATAGTCCTCTGTAGACTCTACAGTCTGCCTGGCAAAATCGGGGCTGACAATTCAAAGAAAGTGAACCTCCAGGCTTACAATGATTTTTTGCTCATTGTGCAGTCATGTAAGGAAAGGAGGTGGTTCATTCCTGCCCCCTGCTAACAGTTAACTGGTAGAAACAAATACAAGATTTTCTTCTCTTCCACTTTTCTCTGAATTTTCTGTGCATGGCATGGGAGTGCAAAGAGCCCCTGACAGCCTTTACTTTGTCAGTTCTGCTTTGCTATCAGCATTAGTATTATTGGGAAAGGCGAGGTAAATTAAGGCTCTTTACTCCCATTGAATTTTCCTCATGTGGAATTATTTTGCTGATGTAAATCAGTGCAGTTCTACTGGCTTCAGTCATGCTCCTTTATGTCAGCTAAAGAGCAATGTGACAAGTAGCTCTTTGTAGCAGCTGGCTTCTCATGTGCCCAGCTCAGATTTACTGCTCTGTTAGAGCAATGTCTAGGGTAGTATGAGCCCAGTTGCAGCTGATTAAAGATATTTGCACATACAGAATAAATTCAGGAGTTGCTCCAGAGGTTATGCCCCCCTGTGCTCAGAAGTTGTTTTACATCAGAGTGACTTAAGTCATGAGGAATAACTGTGTGAGCATGACGTGGCTCAGAGATGCCTTGGGGATATTCTGGACATCTCACGGTACTGCTGTGTGCCCTGTCATATCCACCAGTCCTGTTGATGTGTCCCACACACCAGATGTCACCATTCAAGCACTGGAGAGCTGCTAAGTTCTGCCTTTCGTGTCTGCAAACACTCACAGTTAATAAGCCTGGCAAGTGTGTGGGGAATCATTTCCTGGCAAGCCCTGTATTATATCCAGCCATTATACTTGCGTGTGACCCCACACTAGGCTCTTAAATTTTCCTGTCCTCTGGACAGAGGCAAAGATGAATTCTTGGTACACAGAAAACACATATCCCACACATCCTGTTCACACACAACAAGCTGGATGGCATGAACCAGCTTTTTCTTGGAGCTCATCCACAGCAAAATAAGAGATCAAGGAAAGAAAACCCATGACTCCTGGTAGGGGACAGCCTAGGCAGCCAGGAGCATCTTGCTTCAAAGGTGCTGCCAGACAGAAGGGCTGCAAAAATCTGACCTGAGGCCCCGCAATGGGTTGGCTTCTGTCCTGAGAGCCCTTGGGGAGTGGCCACACTGCAGAGCAGGGTAAGCATCACTGTGTACTTCATTTAAGTGTTTTGTTGTGCCCAAGGAGATGTTTTTCCCTTTATTGCTCCTGCAGAACACTGACACATCGAGCAGAAACTTTTCATTCTGAGTTCTCGGTTTGCTGGGGAGGCTCCAAACAGTAGCATCCATCAGTGAAAATGCAGCCTTTCTTTCCTGTTGCTCCCTGAGGAGATTACACCCGCACCAGCCAATATTTTAGATCTACAGCAATTGATTTTGCATGATTGTCCCTTCTGGCCCCAAACTCCTACTTATTTGCCATAATGTGACCAGCCCAGCCCAGAGCAAGTTCAAAAGAACAAGCAAACAAACAAAAAAATAAAAACACCCAGCAAAATAATCCTCACTATACACTGACCTTATGAAGAACTGTTCAGCTCTTATTGTCTAGCACAAGGAGTGTGATGCATTTGATCATGCAGAGAATTAATTCGGAAAATTGGTTTGCTGTCAAGTTTATCTTCGTAAATGCGAGCAAACGTTTTATTTTTTACTGACAATCTCATTTGGATATTATTTTTTCAGTGAAATCCTAGCAAGGCTTTCCTTATGTCGCCATAAATCTTAGGAAGGTTTCCTTTGTAGTAAAACTTCTGTCACAGTGTATTTGCAAAACTGTTGTAATCAATATTGCAGAAATGTGTGAAGTATAAACCAAGCAATATATTGTAAAGCACAAATTACATAAAACTTTCCTGTCCTCTTGAATGCCTGAAGCATATTGCAAAACTGTATGGATAGCACAGTGAAGTTCAGGCATGTTCATACATGAACATTTTAAATACAGAAAGTGCTGTTGGAGGTGGTTACTTGTTAAGGTCTGTTCCTGTTACCGTGTTCCTTGCTTAGACACCTGCACTCACTTAGTTTGATGAAACAGCCAGAGTTACCTTTCTGATCAACAGCAGCACCACACATTTCACTCCATCCTTGCAGTTTGCACAAGCAGATCCATTCTTCGCTGTGTCATCAGGTTCCTTCCTCACCTCCATTTTCTCCCATTTATTCTGATTGTGCTGCTAATGAGATACCTTTTTCCTGACCTGTGGCCTCCTGACTGCCTCATGCAGCCCCTGTGATGTTAAATGAAATCAGGCACAGCAGCAAGCCAGCAATCAAACTACTGAAATCAACCTCTGCAAGCTAGGTGGGCTTCATTAACAACTTTTTATTCTGGGCAGGACAGGAAGAAAGGCAGAAGAGGGGAGCTATCACCACTGATGTTTGCCAAGGTCAGAGCTGTATGCTAGAGATGGTGTACTGGAAGTAAGTGTGAAAGAAAAAAGCATGTCTTTGCAGCCATAGTAATAAAGCAAGAGCTGCTTGTGTTTCTTGATTTACATTATCTGTAACTAGTATCAAGGTTTTCAAAGATTAATAGAGATGTTAACAGCTCTTCAACATCTGGCAAACCTAGCAATTAGGTGGCAAGAAACAAGAGCTAAAATGGTGCTGTTCTCAGGAGCTGGTGGAGGTGTTTGTAAAGCCCAAATAGTTTGGGGGCAGAAGTCACTGTGACAGCATGAGAAGGAATTAAATTAAATGAGCAAGAGACCATGAAAAGAGATATTTGGGAGAGCTTGGAAGGGAAGGGCTGTGGAAGGGGCTGGGTTTATTTGAAGAGCTCATCAAGGAGGGACTTACGATGAAGGAGCAGGAGCAGGCTCAGTCAGTCCCAAAGGATGATGGAAATGGGAATGTAACAGCAGTTCATGGAGATGAAAGCAGACACTGGTACTGGAGGCCAGGAACCTCCATGGCTTCTATTCATGACCTTTTTCATCCTTCAGTGCTGCTTTACTACTTGCACTGTAAGGACTAATTAAGATTTTGTTCCACTACAAGAATACCTTAGCTTTTCCTACTGCCTAAGTCGCATCATTAAAAACTTGGGATTGTAAAACTGCAGAAGTGATTGCTAATCCATGAATGAATCTATCTAAAGTGGCATGGCTTTTTCTGCTGTGCATCACTTAAAAGTGGCAATCACCATTTAGGCAGGAGCACTCTGCAGACTGAAAAGGGTGGATAATGGGATCTACAAAGTAATTTGACTCTTGATGGGGAACATGGGTATCCTCAGCTGGCTTTCACTGGAGGCCCTATCAGACAGAGACCAAGAAGCCCATGGTCTATAGGTCCTGAGAAGCACAGGAGTAGAGGGTGCACAAGGGCATACTTGGAGGAAATCTCTGTCCTCTTGTGTGGAAGCAATGACATGGTAACATGCAGTGAAATCTTAGTTTAAATGCATCTACTTCATGGCAGGTACCTCACTAAACACATGGAACATGTGATCCTTGTTGCAAATCACTTCTGTAGGTAGATAAAACTTCTGCATTCTGTTAGAAATGTCATAGTGTGAACTGTTCATGACAGAACAGTTATCTGAGTCTTTCAATCCCTGTTTTCTTGGAAACAGGAGGACTTTTGGGAAGGATTTTTTTTCTTTCTCTTTTTACTATGATGTCTGTTTCTGTAGAAGCCATCCACATGCTGGATGGCTGGAGTTCATCCTGAACATCCCTCTGATGCATCCTCTTGAAAAGCATCATTGCATGGGGGATTAAAAACATTTATAATACAGTTCCTGCAGACACGTGTGGTGAGGCTAAAAGCGGCAACTTCTTCTTTTTCGGTTCTCATGTGATGCTAGAAATGAAGTCGTTTTAATTGCTTCACAGTCCTAAGGCAAAGTCTCCCATTAGCAACAGCTACTGTATCTTAAAGATGGTAATGGCAAGCACTTGAATAGCACTTTCTATCTTCAAAGTACTTTGCAGACATTCTTTACTTCTGAATTAAGGATCAGTTTCTGTCCCTTTTAACACTTTTCTAATGAGATAAATGTTTGTTTGAGCTGCCATGAGAAAGGGACAAAGCTCCTGACTCCAAATTCTACACTGAAATAGGGCCGTGTTTTCCTGGTTTGTTTTCATGGTGAAAAGTGCCCCCAAAGGACATACAGCTGGTATCACCTCTGCTGGTGGAAATCTTTAGACTGTAAAATCAGGTGCCTGTAAAGCTTCTGCCTTCAAACAGCTGCTGTAGGAGGTGGGCTCCTACCCAGTGCTTGTGCTTCATTCAGCCCCGTGCTCTGCATACAGTGTGAGGGGCAGGGGTCATGAACTAGCACACACATGAGCTCCTGGCTCTGGAGAAGGCTGGGGATGCATGTGCACCAGCAGCTTAGCCCCTGTGTGGTGAGGAGCCATTGTCAGACATCTCTCGTCCAGCCTTGCAGAGCCAGCTCCATTTCAGGGAGCTGCTGTGCCCAGGGTTGGGGGAACCTTCATTGCAGAAGGTGAAGTCATGCAGCATTTTTATCATTTCCTTTCAGTGCCCAGTAACCAGTAACTCACAGGGAAACTGGTCCAGTTGACAGAGACTGGGGCCCTCAAGTTGGAAATGTCTCTGAGTGACCAAATCTGAAGGAAGAGAAGGCTCTGTCACTGGTATCATTGACAAAATGCCCATTGACTTGGATAAAAGGGCATGAGGATGCCCAACAATGCTGACTTCTGATGTCATCTCTCTGGTTTACTTTGTTTTGCAAAGACCCTTTTGTGCTTGCTCTGCATTCTGAATATTCAAGTCATTCCGTGTACAGAGCCTGCATTTTTAATTAGATTTTGGGGTTTGTTGACCCTATTATGTACAGGTTGACTAGCAAGTCACACTGATCCTTCAATACAGTATTTAATAAAAGCCACAAGAGGAGGACGGACGTGTGTATGATGAGGAGGACGAGGGTTGCTATCATTCTGCCCTCAGTCCCTTGTTTTTTCTGTGTCCATGTGTTCAAACACTGTGTGAACAAACGGGGCGCAGTCAGGAGGCTGGCGAGAGGGCAGCAAGAGGGTTAGCTGGATCCTAGCTAGAAATACTTGTGTAACTCAGGAAAAAGGCATACAGGGAAGGAAATTAAGTGGAGACATCTGTGTGGCTTAGCTTTCAGCAGCTCTGCCTGGGGTAGGGGTGGGAGAGTCATGCCTAAGATGACATAACGTATTTTGTCTGTCGCGGGTTGGAAACAGAGGAAGCTGCAAAAGCAAAGCATGGTGTGTGTCACGCATGGTCCAGGCATACCAAGTACATAATGGAGCAGTGTCAGTGCTTTCTGTTCTGCCTTTCACACCCAAAAGTGACTCTTCAAGGCAGAGAACTGAGGAGAATATGATATGGTCCAAAAACTGATCTTGGACTTTTTTCGCAGGCGACTGAGCCAGAGGCCGACTGCTGAAGAATTGGAGCAGAGGAACATACTGAAACGTAAGTCCTGATTCTGCTGACATTTAACCTGAAGCCAGATAATTTGGGTTAGATTTCATGTACATTTGGTGTTTTTTTATAAACATCAACTATTCTCTGTAAGCATCACTGAAAATAATTAAAAATAATAAAGGGCATCGTAAGTGCAAATAAGCGTGGAAGTCTGTAACAATATCTAGATCTGCAGAAACAGTTCTTTAAAATCAGAGTCAGGAAATTTACAAGAATAAACAACCTATGGAGAAAAAACCCAAGATGTTGAATGACATTCCAGATGGGGGGGGTCAGTCATCTTGAAAAGCCTCTTTTGTGCAGCACTTATATAGATGAGCATCCCATTGTAAGTTAGTAAAGATATTAGGGCATAGCTCGATTAGCTTTCCTAAAAATCTTCAGCAATCTATGCTAGCTGGAGCCTTTATTCAATTTAGAAAAGAATCCAGTGTGACTCAGGGTTATTTCCCTGAAATGTTCCCCTGAAACTCTCCCTTTAAATCTGCCAAAAATTTGCTGGTAGATCCTCAGCACATGTTATTTTAAAGGGACAAAATACCATTCAGAAATCCTGAACTGAATAAAGTTAGTAGATACATTGCCACTGGCTTCAAGGGAAGCTGGACTAAGTCCAGCTTTCATAACCTCATGAATGAACAGGAAGAAAATTACTGTTTCTTTACTTGTGTGGAAGTCTTTTGAATATTAAAAACAACAAAGCTGTTTATCTAATTGTTGTTGTTACTTTGGAAACAGAAAAAAAATATAAATGAGTTCTTCCCCTTTTAAGTTAGTAAATGCATATTTCCAGGAAAATTTTCAAAAATCACTACAGAAAAAAATATTCTGAAATGGTACCTTATACATAATGTCTCATTAGGTAGGTCCATAATTCACCTTCTCTTGTTCAAATGGCTGCATTGTATAGAATAATAAAAACGTGCTAGCAGAAGATTAATTCTCTGAAAATCAGCAGAATTCATTTTTCAAATACTTCAAAATCAAATTCTTAGCAGATTAATGATAGTGTAAATGCCCAGCAGGGTCTTTTCATCTGTTGATGTTATTACATGTGGCAGACAAAGAGACGCCACTGTGAATGCAAAGAGGAGAAAAGACCGGACAGCAGAGCAGCATAGGCAAGCCTGAGGCTGCTGGAAAAGCCATTTGTTTGGGACCAGCCCTCTCTTAATGACTTTGCTCCTACTGTCTACTCCTAGCTCCAGTGACTGGCTGCTGGAGGAAGTCAGGGGCAGAACCTGGGGAAATATTTGGCACATCCAGCTGTGATTGTCTCACAGGGGCATAGCAGAACAGCTGGAGAAGGGGGGACCTGCAACGTGACTGATGTCAGGCTCAGGCACAGAGCAACAGAGCCCAATTTTCTGACAGCTCATGTTGTCACCCTGGGACCTATGAACAACACATGTCAGGCACCACCTGGCACTGGTGCATGACCAGCAAACACTGACCTGGCACTGGGGGAGGTGGGGTCTCAGGCACCTGCTTTGAACCAGCATCAGCAGAGAGCAGCTTCTCCAATGCTGGGTGCCTGCAGACCTTCCTAAAGGTCACATTGCCAATCACAGCAGTCACAGAGTGCCCTAAAGGTGTCTTACATTTCAGAAGAATTACCCCTTGAGTAACATCAGTTTCTTTTTTAATTGAAAAAAGGCTCTTAAATGATGTGAATGTTTGTAAATATTGTTCTGATTCCAGAACCGTATTGTATTTCCTAAATGAAATTTTTGCAGCTTGTTTTAGCACAGATCTGCCCCAAAACATGTGTGTCTTGGTAAACAAACAGCTTCCTAATTACAGGAAAGAGTAATGTGGTATTTCCAAGACATTCCAACTTTTGGTGAACCACAGCAGGAAAGAAAAGAAATTAAATTTGTTACATAATTAAAAAGAGAAAGCATAAACATGCTCTACCCTTAAACAAGTAAATATAAATATTTTCTGATTTGTATGTCATTTTGTGTCATATCTGTAGACTTCTGAGAAGGAGCATTACAATAAATATAATGGAGTGCAGAGAAAGAGAGACTTAGGAAGTGCTAATAAAAAGCGTGTAAATTCTCTGCATAAGTAGGTCAAGCAATTTGCAAAAGCTCAGCCCAGAGCACGCACAAACACAAAAGAAAACCTACCAAGCTCTCAAGTAGACTAAACAGGACTTTCTCTGCAGTTAAAGCTGAAATCTCCTTGAACAAAATGTCGTATCTGGTGCCATGATGTTCCTGTTACACGTGTAACTGCATTACTGCCCATGCTGATGGGAAAAAAATTAGGCAAGATGTGGTTGGACAGCAGGTTTTTATACATGAATTGAATGCTTCCTAGGTCTGTACTACTGCAATAATTGTGAGTTATCTTTACAAGGGCAAAGCATCCATTGCCAAGTTCTGCTACTTGCTGATAGCAGCAGTGAAATCACAGCAGCCACAGCAAGGAAACAGAGCAGAGACAACTGATTCTGCTAGGGTCTTCTCCTTCACTGAAGTAAACCCCATTCACTGATTCATATTTAGGTCAAAGGTTTGTAGTGGGAGGAGTCCAGGCATGCAGGGTTAGTTTGAGGACTAAAGAACACTTTGCAGCTATACTTGCTGTCCAAGTGTATAGGAAAAGATGCCTCAATCCCCCTGTGCCACTTCACAGGTAATCCAGTTGTCAGCCTGGCACATTCAGGGTTGCATAAATTCCTCACAAAAATTATGGTTAGGTGGATTCTGAATGCCTCAAACTCTATTGGGGGACATTTCACACTGACACAGAGATCCAGCATGAAAATTGCACCTACATCACCCTGACACACAGGTTTAGAGAAACAGAGAATCTCCTGAATGCATAAGATAGAATAAAGCATCAGTTCTGTAGCTTCACAAGATTGGCACGACTTAACTTCAAAGAAATAGGCTAAAACAAAGTTACTTTCTAGTTTTGAAGGAGAATGTATTCCTATTTTCCAGCTTTTACCTGCCTGAAGTCTTAAGCCTGCCTGGGTATCTCTGAAACTGGGTGGCTGGGCTGATAGTGAGGAGGAGAGAAAAACATCAGATGCCAAGGACAAAGATGAATAGCCATTACTAAGTTTTATACATAACTCCTTGGGTGCTTGCAGTTCTACCCTGACTCTGTGTGGGTTCTCTTCAGTTAGTGCTGTGTCTAAAAGCAAGCATTTTCAGGACCAGCTCCTCCAAATTTGAGACACAAAAGGAAGAAAAAAATTGCTAGAGGATCAGTTGCTGGAAGAGTATCCAGCCCAGGAGGGACATAAACCATTGAAAGAGGAAAATTACATTTATCAGTGTAGGTACTCCAGTGGTTGCTTAAAAAGACAGTTGTGACTCCCTGCTGTCTTGTGTTTTTTTGGTCCCCCGCTGGTTTCTTTCCTTCTGAAAATATAAGCAGTATTTTTGGTAAAATGGCGATTAAAGATCAGACATGTAGTGTGAAACATCATAACATTGACAGGTTCTTTGTCCAGTTTGGTGGAGATTTCCCAGTCCTGCTGAAGTCAGTGAGCAGTTGTGATAGCACTGTCAGCTCTACTGTCCTGAGTAGTGAGAAACCTGGTTTCCAGCCTAGCCCTCCTCACCTGCTCAGAGGCTTCTGTGGTCTCTAAACCTTAGGTCTCATTTCTGTGTGGGGAAAGCCTCAGTTTCCTAGTGCGAGTGCTGGCCTGTGCTCTCACAGCTGAAGAAGCTATGGCCGGTGGATTGTTACTGCTGCTCTGCAGGAGGTGCCTGCTCCATCTGCAGGATCAGCAGAGAGGAACCTGTGATGTCCCCTTGAGTTCAGTGCAGTCCAAAGTTTAATGATTTAAATTGAGGCACCTATCCTCAGCTGGCCTTTAAGGTCCATAATTTCCCCTGCAGAGAGTTATTCCTGCCTGAGCTAGTCCTAGCTGAGCAAAAGCTGGATGCAAGCAGGGGCACAGGGTACTTACTGGAAAAGTGTTGAGTTGTGTTTGCTCTCACCTGTTATGTGCTGGCATGATTGGAGTAAAGAGCATTTCAGCCATCAGTGAAGCAGTGGAGACAGATCCTAACTGATCGAGAAGCTGAGTACCTGGAAACCTGGGATTTTAGTGACTTTTGTGACGGTCAGTGCAAAGACAATGCATGATAGCCTGCTCCTAAGTTGAATAAGAGTTAGTGTACTCAAATGTTATTGAGCTCTTGAGGCAGAAGGGTTGAGGCATGCCCTGATAAGAACTTGTAGCACGTGATCTTTTGGCTTAATGTTGAAAGTTAATTGACCTAGGATGAGCTTTTGTGCTCCAGTGTGATTCTTGGAAGGCTCATGATGGAAGGACATCATCTCCTTAACTCTGCTCATGCCATGGGAAGTTGCACAATTTACCTGGCACCTCTATTCCAAAGGATTTTTTTCTATTATCTCCAAAAAGTAGCTGCAAGAAACTATTGTGCAGATGGAAAAAAAATGCATGTTTCTTTTCCAACCACTGACCTTGCAGAATCTGACCCTATCGTAGCTGAGCCCCCTTGAGGCTGCCAGGCCTGTGGGCAGAGAGATAACATTTTTTGAAGAGCTGGCTTGCTGCCCAGCCCTTCTAGAAAGTGACACACGTGAAGAGGTGCCAACATAGGGAAAGGAAGGAAGCGGTAGATGTTTTATGAAGCGTGTGAAGAAGCGCAGTAGCTACGGATCGAGGACGTTCACCACCCCCAGAGGGACATACTGTGCATCAGAGAGGTCCTGAAACATTAATACACTTACTGATGGAAAGGCTTATTTTTTTGCAAAGGGTGCATTCCTGATGAGTCCACAGTCTGAGATCCTTGTAAATCTTTTACAGCCCGGAATGAGCAAGAGGAGCAGGAGGAAAAACGAGAGATTAAGAGAAGATTAACACGTAAGGTGAGAAGCAACTTTGATCCTATTATGACACTACTGTAACTTTCTCCTTGCTGCACAGTTGTTTGCCTTTTTCCTTTTCTTCAGCACCATTTTCAAAAGTAGAGTGTGAAACAAGTCTTACAAAAAAATCTTTAAAAGAAATCAGCAATGTTGCAGGGTGTAAGTCCACAGAGAGCGAAGGAAACCAGTTTGCAGGCTACTGCTGGTAACATTTCAAACAGGAAGAAAGAAGATCTAGTCTTCATAACTGAAGTAGTTTTGAACAGTGAAGGATGGAGATCAGCATTTACAAGGACCAATGCTTCTTTTAAATGTAATGGCTTTTGTAGCCATTACAGAGAGCAAAGTAAAAGTAATGCTGATTTGAAAATTCCACCAAAAAAAAAACTCATAAAACTGGAAGCTAAACATTTTTTGGAAAGGGAGGTTATCAATTGAGGCATTTAAACTAAATAGAGACAAGCATTTGTAAAAAAGCACATAGTGCAGAAAACAATCTTGTATTGGCAGGGAAGGAGAAACAAAACAGCATCGCTTGATTCAAAAGTCATTTACTCTTAAAAGCGAAGAACAGTCATTTCAGATGTACACATTCAGTTTTGCAGCTGGCATAAATGTCTACGGATGCCCAAACATTCACAATGAACAATCCATCCTGCTATTGCAGATTAACTTTCTTTCAGCACTGACATATTTCCTATCTCCAAGGGTAAAGAAAGCCCTCTAAAAACTCACATAACTTGTGAAGCAGTGCCATTCCCATTCTTTACAATTTTGGATGACTTAGTTTTTTTGACCTATGTGATCACAGCTTTCATGGTATAAATAATAACAAGGAAAGGTCTCTAAATATATGTGGAAAGGTTACATTCTGAGAATTGAATTGCTTTCTACTAGCATTAAAATCTCATGCCTTATTCTCAGTTCATGCAAATAGGTAGAATTCTTGGTCACCAGTAGGGGATACTGCTGTTGTCTGCAGGAGCTAGAGAGCCATAGTATTGTTTGTACAATGCTTATATTCCTCACCACGATCACAGGGATGATTTTGCATTCCCTCTTAGCACTGCCTTAAAGAAAAGATCCTAACTGCATTGCAGATGTTTCATGGGATTGAGGCTCTGCGCAAAGGCTGGAAATACCATTTTACCAGGCTTTCAATTTCCCTGTACATGGAGGGGTAAACACATGCAGGATCCAATGCAGAGCTTGATGCCATTTGAGGAGCAGCTGTAATAGATACAGAGCAAAGCTCCCCACACCCAGTATGCCGCCTAAGAAGTGAGGGCTTGCTGACTGAGCGCCATCGCCACACGGTTCCCATCCTCCACTATCCTGTAGGAAAGGTGCAGAGCACAGGAATCATCCCTCACAGGCAGAGGCCACAGCTCAGCTAAAGCACCCAGGCTGCCACTGCTTCGCATCAGTGTGTGCTCCCTAAAACCTCAGCAGTTTTCTGGGAGATTTCTTGCTTTGTCTTCTTTGCACTTTTATGTAGGAACAACAGGGAAAGCAGCATCAGTCCGAGGCCCTGGCATTTGGCTCTTTAATGATCATACCCCTGTTCCTGGTCACATAGCTTTTAGTCTTTTTTTGGCTTCCTCTCTGGTAAAGATTTTTCTCCTCCACATTTCTGAGGTTGATAGCAACACAACTTAACATTCTTTGATTTGGATCACCTTTTTAAACTGTTGTAAATTGTTCTAGTGACACATGTAATTTTAATGAAAGAACTGCAGGGCTGATCTAACAACAGATTTTGTTCTCACCTACCAAACATACCATCATAAAAGCTCAGAAATCACTAGAGAAAAGAAGTGAATAAAGTGTGCAAGTGTTTTAGATAACAACTAGAAATGCCAACCACTGAGTGAATCCTGCAAAAATAGTTGTTATTCCCCAGCTGTGTCTTTCATGAGCCTGTCCCAGATGTGTCGTGTTTACAGCAGAGTGGCAAGCTCCTTCTGTCAGTTTGTACTGAAGTCTTAGTACCAAAGGATTTTAAACCCCAGATCAAGCAGAAGTTTAATTGAGCACTGCAAGTGTATTGCCCAGCAGCCCTTTCTGTTTGCACTGAGTTTTCAAGCACACACGTGCCTGCAGGGTAAATTCAACATGAAGAAACTCTGCCATGTTGCCTCTTTTGTAAATATGTGTAGTTTGGAGTAAGGGAAGTGGGTTCTGTAGAAGCCACTGATGAGACTTTTGACCTTGCACTACAGAAACTGCTACTGTCTCCAGTTTTTTGGTGGCAACATTCCAATTCCAAGGGAAGAACCCACTCCATCCATAAAAAAGCTATTCTTAAAATTCTGTCAGCACTGACATTTTGTTACAGTGTTATGATGATAAGTTAGAACATGACATGCTGTAATAAGTAAGATTACCTTGCTAGGTCTAGATGCCTTATTAAAGTCAGCAATAAATATCTAGTTGAATTCATCATCTGGACAGGCAATTTCTTAAAAAAAAAAAAATCAAATCAGGTGACCGATAGTGAGCTGCCCCTTTTAGCATTTTCCATCCTCACTGACTCATCTAGTTCCACAATTAACTGGGGTGAGGAATAGCTACCATTCAAAGAACAAAATGAAGGCACATGCTGTTGGCTAACTTCCTCAGCAGCTTGTGTCCCTCCTGCCCCAGGCAGGAGAGTGGAACATGTTTGCCTGTCACCTGAGATTCTCAGCCACTCCTGGCCTCTCTCTCCCTGCCTCTCAGGCCCACCAAGCGCTTTTGGGCATGCAGACTTGCATCATTTGAGTGGAAGGACATGTGGATTAGGAAGGTTTATTCTCTGAGCACTGGTCTTGACCTCCAGCCCATTCAAAGAATATTAATGTGCAGAAGCCCTCTGGAAGTGTTGCAGATGGGTCACGTCCACAGAGAGATCTGGGCCCCCACGAATTACTACCAAGAAGGTATCGTCTCTGAACCATGACAAACTTGGCCAAGGACCAAGGCAATTAACACAAGCCTGAATGTCCCCTGAGAACTTCCATTACATAGACAGAACTGTAGCCTAGATTAACAGAACACGTTACAAGTCACTTGCAAAGAGGAGTAGAACTCTTCTTTTCCTACCTTCTCTTCTCTTAAATGGCACCATGCTTCCCAATCCCCAGAGCTGTTTACTGCTTCCTATCCCCCCCTGTCAATAGCTTATTTTTCTCAGAGGTCTAGCTCCAAAAGGGAATCTCTCAGAGCTGTTATACTGACTATCAAATTGAAGAGGTGTAGCTGTTTCTTAAAATCCATGCAATAATCTGAAATCTTTGCTCCTGTTAAATTCTTGCCCCAGTCCAATTTAAATGCTCTGTGCCTCTCTGGGAAATGTCTCCCCTGCTTGAAGATATTCAAGCTTTTCTTTAACTGACCTTCACTGGCTTGCATCAGCAAAGGCTGTTGAGAATAATGAACTCTTGAGAGAGGTGGGACTCATCAGAGAGAGGTGAGAGAGAGGCAGCAGCGAGGAGAAAGGTCAGAGAAGAAGAAAAGGTTAGTGGCTAATTTGGATAAACTGCATTTATAGTCAGAGGGAAAGGTCTCCAGGGTATTTTCATCACATCCTGCTCCTAAGTCTTTACTGCAGAAGGTGGGGAGCAAAGGAGGGGTAATGGTGCTGCTAGTTAGGGTTTGTAATTTTTCAGCTTGTTTTCTTCTTTAAATCACTGTAACATTTTAATGAGGAAATAGAGCAGGCAATGATAACATGCTAAGATAAGCTTCCTTGTGACTGAAGTTGGGCACACTCAGCATTTTGCATTTGACTAAATCCCAAGACCAGACTGGCAAGAGTAAGTCCCCCTCCACTTTACCTGGTGGGGGTGCTTGAGTTTGCTTCATTTCACATTGCCTTAGTATCAAAGCCTGGAAAATGCCCGTTTGTACCTACAGTGCTCCAGAGTATACAGAAGAAAATTTGACCTCCTGTGGCAAGGCATGAGAGGTCCTGTCCTCACTTACTGCTCTTGCATTAATACAAATCCATTTATTTTGAAAGGGAATTTTACTCTGGTTTACACTCATATAATTAGTCACTCACCATAGAATTACCGTGCTCCCTCAGCTCCCAGATCTTCACAAATAGGTAAATAGAAATGTAAATGCCCAGGTAGTGCACACAGAAAAAGTCCAGACACACTCATGTACGTACATCCCTTTGACGTTAACAGAAATAAATTAAAAAGGGTCCAGCTCAGTAAGAACTCCTTCTCCCTGCTTGGAGCACCAGACCTTGTGCAGACAATTGTATCATGCCCTTGGCCATGTCCTTGTACTGTAATTTTTGAATGTGCCCTATTCTTTCTGCCCATTAGAAGAGCTCGTTCTCAGGTGTTGCTCGATAAGGACTCTGTAGCCTTAAGCACAGAGTAGCATTAAGACCCAAGAGACCACAGGTCATAAAAATAAACTGCAAGGTGAGCTCTCAGATAGCTATGTCCTCAGCATAGACACACATTGACCTGACACCTGCAGTGGGGCTGCTTAGTCTGTCCTGCACAGCTGGTTCCCCAGCTATTCAAGAGTTGAGGGAGCTCTGGGCAGCCCAAACATACTGCAAGACTCTCACACCTGGAAGGTCACAAGAAATCTCTGCAATGGTATGAGAAGAAGGCAGAGAAAGTTGTTAACCATTCAAATAATGTAGCCCTTAATTAATGGCTTTTTGAAAATGACTTAGCTGGTTGTCTCTCTCATTACACTTAGCATGATCAGATTGGCACTTTGGTTTAATGTACTGAATATATTTTGTTTCATGTATTTATATATGGAAATATATGTAGATTTATGGTTACACATGAACTATGTGATACCAGCCATGGATTTCAAGACTCTTTCACAGCCAAAGCACTGGCACAAGAGTCAGTCCATCTTTTTTCCATCCTCGTTCCCATTCTCCTGAGCATCTCACAGGCAGGACATTAGTGAAGCTCTGCAGACTCTCCACATGAAGTGTTTGAACCCAATTTGCTCACAGATGTTGGTGTAAGGAGAGCAGCCCGACTGCCCCCTCCCATCACAATCATCTTTTCTAAACGAGAAGAGAAGAGAAGAGAAGAGAAGAGAAGAGAAGAGAAGAGAAGAGAAGAGAAGAGAAGAGAAGAGAAGAGAAGAGAAGAGAAGAGAAGAGAACCAACCATGCCAAGAACAAGCACAACAGGCTTACAGCCAGATGCAGGATAGGGTGGTGGAACTCCACCCCAGTGCTGAAGAAAGGAGGGATTTTTCACCCTTCACTTAGTAACCCAGCTGTTTTAAAGCTTAATTCTTTCTGGAAGATGAAATGCAGGGAACTGAGATACTTAATTTCGGAGAAAGGTGGATTGAGGGGCATAAATAATGTTGCAGAATAGAATCTCAAGCATTTTATTAAATATTTAGACCCTTCACCTTTCACAAGGGTAAAGTATTTCAAACATATCTATTTCTAGTGAGTGGGAAGAGCATGATACACTGTAGGAAATTATCAGGATATTAATTTTCCTGATGTATCCTGGTTGCAAATGTTCTAGGCTAACAGTGAAACTTTTCAGCTAATCTACAGCCACATGCACACATTTATGTAGCACTTTCAGAAACGATTGTGTAATTCCTTTTGACATTCACCAGCATGCTGTGCATCCAAGGAGAATTGATCCCTGAACGCCAGCTGCTGTACCTGCCCATGTAACTGGCTGTGCGACATGTGGACTATCAGGACACTAATTTAAGAGGAGTTTTTCATTGTGGCTGCCTATTCTGCTGTGGAATTTTAAATAAATGCTTGAAACAATGAAGATGCTTTCCTGACATGATACAATCCACCACTGCCATTTCTTTTGGCCTGTAGTATGCAGCATAAACTTTTAATAGTCAAATATGCTGTAATACAAACCACAGCTGTCAATAGATACAGTTAAAAGTTCAGTGAGCACTAATCATCCTGCCTGCCTTTTCTGGAGGTAAGGACAGGCTTGCAGAATATCAGAATGATAAAGAAAGTTGGTTTTCACCTTTTGCATGTAATTCAGGGCAGAAGCCACTCCATGCCTTGGCCTGATTCTTCCCAGGCAGCACAAAATTACAGACAACAGCAGCAGAAGGCTGGAAAGTGCACAGCCTGTGCAGGTGATTTTAGAGTAGTGTTGTGTTCTTTGTCTCTTCCTGGAACATCAGTGCAATAGGAGACTTTCCTGCCTTACATCTCATTTCTGACAAGGGTGATCAACCTCAGCTGGGCATTGGGGTCTCCAGCCACAGTAGCTTCCCAAAGAACAGTGGGCTGCTCTGGCAGCAAGGTGAGATGATATTCAAGATATTATAACAAGAGGGCATTTCCCAGGTAGCAATTCTGTGAAAGGCAGATAAAAACAAAGCACTGGGAATGTCCGAACCCTTATTACTGTAACGGCAGTTGCAGTAAAATAAATCCCCAAGCAGCACTCTGTAGGGAAAAAAGCAAAGTCCTGATGTCTTTTTCCACTCCTTCCTCAAACCTGCAGCTGAGTCAAAGGCCCACAGTAGAAGAGCTACGTGAGAGGAAGATCCTCATCCGCTTCAGTGACTACGTGGAAGTGGCAGACGCGCAGGACTACGACAGGAGGGCGGACAAACCCTGGACACGACTCACAGCCGCCGACAAAGTAAGTGGAGCAACTCTGGGACAGCCATGGGCTAAACAGCCAGAGCATGTCATGGCAAACAGCATCCCTTGGGTCCCACAGGTCCCATGGCTGTCAAGGGATAAACATCTACCTGACATCCTTTCCTAACACACCTATGTTTTTTCCCATTCATGAGGTTGGTTTGTTTGTTTGAAGCGTAAATCTTTGGCAAGGAGGTTTCTACATGCATAGAAACCAGGACGGAAGGAATCCCAAGCCCCTTGAGGAATGGTCTTGTTGACAGCCCTGTTATTTGTTTGTTGATTTTGGTCTTACCACATTATGCTGCCAGTTGAGAGCTCTGGCAAAACTTAGCAGAGCAGCGAGACAGGAGTGTGTGCCAGAATGGCTGTGCCAGGACAGGACAGGCTTGGGTGTGAAAATGCCAGCAGGTCAATTTGCCAAAGGTACCTCCATCCCTTCAAAGCCAGAGTCACTTCTCTCTAGTGTGTTACAACAGGGGTATTTGCTCAGGATTTCTGCCACAGCATATTTTAAGCACTGAACTGAAATTGCACAAGACCCGCAGATGAAAAAAAAGACACGCTTTGCTATTGATGGCCTCTGAGCCCTGGTGGATCTTCCACTAAATAGCGTCTCTGGCGTTGACATTGATGGCAGAGGGATTAAATTGCTGGCAAATCGTATCAGTCACATGCTGAGGGTCTTAATGGGACCTCAGGAAAAATATTTAAAAGATTTTTTGAACATTGCAAGAAGCAAGGACTATGAGTCTCAGTGATTCAGTCATTAATCTTATAGTCACTCTATGATGCCCTTTTAATTTTAAAGACTTTCAGATTCAAGCCTGAATTCAAGGCCTGACTATTTTTTTTGCCATGGAACTCACTCATTCAGCCATGGAGAGCATGATGTCCATGATGTTTAGAGCTTTAGCAGAATTTCCAGCCACACCACTCATCTATGGTGCTCTCAGTGTTATTCACAAAGGACAGCCTTTATATACTTCTATACTTGTATAATTCAACCAAAGGACTTGTATAGTTTTGTGACATCGTTCTCCTCCTTTATAGAGGGATTTTTTCAGTTTAGCTTTGGTTAAGTTAATGTAGCATAAACTGATCTGAAAAAAAGAAAAACTTCCTCAGGACTTTCCATAGACCATAATATACTGGTTTAAATTAGCTTTTCTCATTTTACCTCACCATATTTGACAAGACATTAGTCAGCTGACTTAGCTTTATTCTCTTAATTATTAGATGAGAGAGGGAATAAATCTCCCATCTGGTTCTACAGCCTTTGAGAAGTCCCTGTCTGGGATGAAAGGCATGGAGGAACTTCAGCTGGGCATGGAGATTTGATCTTTCATCCTATGTCTCTGAAAAGAACAAGTAAATACCACTATTAAATGTAACCTAGGAAAGAGTTTAGTATTAAGGCAGAGTACTTTGATGACACTTTTTCTTTTTTTATAATGCATAAAGTTAAAGTGCATATAATGCATATAAATGCAAGTTCAGTAGTCAGAGAAAAGGGTTAAGGTCCTTCAAAAGGTCCTTCAAATTAACCTTTTCTCAGCAAAGCACCATCAGAAGAAGATATGTTTGTCTTTCTAATATTAATGCCCTTTGTGGCATAAGGAAGCAGTATTCTGATTTCTGTCAAAACAGGTGACCTGGTTTTCCTCAACACTATGCCCACTCTTGGAAAAAAGTAGCCAGACAAATTGAAACAAAGCTGCATCACCCTAGATAGGATTATTTTCTTCCAGAGCTGTGATTCAGTAGCTGTCTTCACTGGTCAGCACAGACTAGATTTACTGCAAAAACAGATTTTAGCAATAGACTTTTCTATTTGCCAGTAAATCTTGCTCTGTGAGCTGGGTGGAGGGAACTGCCTTCAGTCAGAGTTTGTCTTTAGCAGGTCTGACTCTTAGAGGAAGGAAAAGGGCATTTCTGCATCTCTCCAACAGATGAGGGATGGAGGGGGGAATAGATCTCAGTCCCTGTGGGAGTCATCCGCTCCTGTGGCCTCCTTCACAGTCACTTCAGTAGCAGATTGGTCTGCTGAAGGCAGCCCTGGAGCTGCTGCATAGCCATCACTCTGTCCTGATGGATGAGGCAGCGCCTGACAGGAACTTCTAAGGGAAATAAGAAACCAAAGCTGTGGAGAAGGAGCAGAAAGGGCCTTTTCTGTACAAAAACACTTGCAAAATCCATCGCTTAGGGTTTGTCAAAGCAAAGGTAGTTGCTGACTGGAGCAGTGGCTGTTGCAAAAGTCCTATTTTGGGCTTGTACTACTCATACTGGTTTAGATTTCCTTCACTGAGAAAAATTCCTGACACACACGAGTACTACTTACTGGATCACCCCCTTTCCACCTCTGATGCTGATATTTTCAGCATCACACAGAAAGGCAGTGCACACACCTCGGACCTGTGGGAGCGTTTGGCCACAGCAGACACCTTGCACGTCCCCTCCAAATGCTCACAGTGAAACTACTTATGAACAACAAATATCACAGAGCTGTCAGAGGTCTTGACTCTGAGCTTGGGACTTGAGCCATTTGTGCTGAGCTGAGTCCCTCCAAGTCATCCCCTCTGCTTTTTTATTCTTCAATATTTCTCTTACTGCCAGTGCCCCTGGTTTTCTTTTCCCTCACAGACAAGCCACAGAGGCTGAATACCACCATACCATGGCAGGTTTTCTCCTGGGTTAATCTGTCAAATCACTTCAATAAACAGCACAGCTGGGTCAGAAGGGAGGAGCAGGGCAGAGAGGCACAGCCCAAGGCAGAGTAGAGGGCAAGGAGCCTCTTCTCTTCCCAAGTAAGATCAGTTGCCGTAGGTAGCATCACCTGAGGAAATTCAGGACCAGTGAAGGCAGCAGACATCTCAAACACAAGTCTGTCAGGATCTGGGCCCAGTCTAGTCACAGCCCAGCTCTGGAACAGATCACAGTGTTTCACAATCTGCAGTGCACAATTTTTTTTTCTCGTGCTTACGCTAATTTGGATTTTGTACATGTAAATGTTTACATAATAAGCCAGAATTGGGTTCTGTACCTGCATTGTCTGTGATATGTTTTCAAATTGAGCCATTTCACTGAAGCATTTCTCTCTTCCCTTTATGTGATTTATAACATGCTTATCTCTGTTCCTTTTCACATTTTAAAGTCTTTATGTTTGTCTTTGTCTCTCTGATAATGTTATCTCTCTGCTTTACTTTTAATATACTGTTTTGAGAACAAAGTGAATTTATTTTGATCTCTCTCATTTATACATTTATGAGTTTCTTTGTCCTTTGCAGGCAGCCATTCGAAAAGAGCTTAATGAATTTAAAAGCTCTGAAATGGAAGTTCATGAATTAAGTAGGCATCTAACAAGGTAAGCTGAGACATTAATTTTTTAAGACTATAAATGAATACTGTTGTTTTCAGAAAAAGAAAAAACCAAAGCTGGCAGCTGTTTCTCCAACATGCACTGAACACACCATGAGGTCTAGACAACATTTAGAATTACAGGCTGTAAAAGCAACTCACACAGACAAACACATGCTGCCCCATTATGTGGAGTTATGCAGGCATGTGCCATTTAATGAAGTATAACCTCTTTTTTTTTAAATCATCATGCTGCATATCTGTTCTTCTAAGATCAAAAATTTAAAAAAAAGAGTTGGTGTCAGAAGGAGGACAGGGAACCCTTGTAGAGCACGTAGCAAAGTCTGTATGAGCACACACTGAGCCCTGCTGTGCGTGCAGCTGTTCCACACCATGCAGATCCCACCCACAGGTCTCTCACATCTGGCCACTCATGATGCAGTGGAGCATGGCAAGATCCACACTGTAAGAGAGGCACTATTATTTACACCTTGGGCTTCTTTTAGTTTTAAAAGTAGAGACTGAATGAATTATCCATGAGCCCAAACCAACCACTTTCCTCTCTGACAGGCTAGGGCTGAAGTCAGGTCTTTGCAAATCAACACTTTAGACTTTAAAGACAAGTGTTGGGTCCTGAAGACAAGTGACAGTGAGATCTGGTGCAAAACTGAAGCTGCCCTTGTATTAATGTGTTCATCAGTTCATGAAAAATGAAAAATGCTCATGAAAAATGCAGGTGGTACTTTTAGGAAAAATACAGAAAAGCTTAAGGCAAAATTAATTTTGTATTAGGAGATTTTTATGTGTATAAATTAATAATTATATTAAAATTCACCACATATATTATGCATATATTACCTTGCAGAAACAATCTCACTTCTCCATCCTAGCATGTGCTAGGTTGGTTGCACTGGGATTTGTAGTGACAGAGTGCTGCTGGAGACAAGCCAGCTGCTCCTGAGTCACAAGGTCTAGAAGGAGCCTTAGTATGTACAATTGGCCTAGATCTGTTGACCCCAGTGACTGAGCCTTTGAGGGACATTTGGCTCCTCCAGGGCAAGGTGACAAGTGTAGAAAGGATGAGGCTGTTTTAAAGGGGGTGTTGCTACAAGTAGGCAAGCTCCACTAAGAGCTCCATTGAATTTCATGAAGCCTTTAGCATCCCACAGCATACAGACTGGTTTTGTTTTCCAGAAGTCTCTCCAGCTGCTTGGCTCTCACAGGTTTCTGCACAGTATTTTCCTTCTCTTCCAATGTTGGAGTGAGCAGTGACCCTTTAAAGTTTGTATCTGAAAGCCACTGAGCAGCTTGGACTCAGTAATTCTGGGCCAGGCAGAGAGCCACAGCTCATGTAACAGGCACTGGAATAAGGCTTTGCCTGAAGAACAGCAGGACTTACTGGTTCAACAAGGGGCTTTGGGAAAACGCACTTGAAGGAAGCATGCTTAAACAAAAGAGAGTAATTCCCTTAAATAAGCTTAGATAAATCACCATTATAAAGTCATTAGCAAGGTAATGAGCTCTTCATGTCATTAAGCAGTGGCAAGAGCAAAGAATGTGAGTGTCACTTTACTAGTGGGACACATTAATTAATTCATAATAGAGTGAAAAATCAAAGCTTAAAAAACATGTATTTCATTTTTCTGACAAACCAAGGCCTTCTGACACAAGGTGCCTTGCAGGAAGGATGGCCATTTTAGCTCCATTTGTCTCTTTAGCCTCCCACATTAAAGAATAATCATGGTTAAACTGTATGTAAATCTTTCTGGCAGAATAGCATGTTTGTCAAAAACAGACAATTTTTGTGGAGTCAGGCCTTGTATGGCCTGGAAGAGGGTGAACTGACCTGCTGTTGCCCACTCAGGGATCCCATAGGATGGCCCCAAAGTGTATGAATGTCTCTGGTAGATTTTGGTGTGAACAGCTTATGCCTATGAACTGTGAGTCTGGCAAGGGCCAAGGAAGTGTGAGTGTCTGTCTGTTTTAGTCCTCTTGCTAGCATGGCTGATGTCAATGCTGCAGGAATTGAACTGTCTAATGGTGTCACTGTAGCAATTAGTTCTCCTTTTTTTTTTGAGTGCAATATGGTTGTGAGGATATTATCTTACTATTTCTCTTTTTTTTTTCCCCTTGGGTTTTAGGTTTCATAGACCGTAGCAGATCAATTCTACTGACCACTATGCCATCTTCAAAACATAACTAAAAGGAACCATAAGTGCTGGTATTATTTACTTCCCTGTTACGTACAATGTAAATCTTCTGAACTGCCTTTTTAAAAAAAAATAAGAAAAAAAAGTAGAAAAATAAATATTAAAAAAAAGGAGAATTGTATTTACATGTGATGAGTACTGCAGCATCATCAGACCTGCTGGTTCAAGCTTCAGTAACAGAAAATACCCCTGGTGGGAAATTGTGCCAAGACTTGGCATCTATGTATAGGACTTTCCCGGCATGTGGATTTGCCATATGTGTTCAAGCCCAGCTGGTGGTGCAACCATTGTTGTCTTCAGGCACCCCTCATCCTGACAAGCCTCTGTCATCAACCCTAGAGAGCCCTGAGATGGTGTTCAGGGAATCACTTGGCCTGGGTGAAGTCTCCAAAAGATGAGCCCCTGTGGCACTAAAGCACTTACACCAAACACTCCTTTCAAGCTGAGAGCACCTTATGAGGACAGTGAAGGAGCGAAACTCTCCATGGGCCAGCCCATCTGTGAATACCATCTGACTAGGAGAAGTTTACAGCCGGTCAGTAGACATTGTTCAGCTTCCAAGCAGAAAAATCCTCTGAAGAATAGGACTCCTTACTGAAGGCTGCTTCAGTTCTAGCAACTGTTTGTTTTCCATCTCTTTCAAGTATAATTTTCTAAACCCAGTTGTGAGCCCATTAACAGTAAATGACAAGAATGCTGAGAACCAGCAAGCAAAAGCCCATCTCTTCATGGTCCCTGCATGGCATCTACTCTGCTTGTAGTTTGTCTTACACCCAAACCTTGTGACTCTGTGAGACCCAACGTGCCCCCGGCAGCAGGAAAGGCTGGGGTTCCCCTCCAGCTCTACAGAGGGACACACAACACCAGGAGCAGGAGGTTCCATGAAGGATATCTATTGTCTCTGTATCAGGTGTCTCAAGAACTCATCCTAAACTCACACTGAGCAAAGCATGACAAAGTGTGTTATCTGGCCTAACAAAAGGAGTCTGGGGCATTCTTTTGGATGGTGGGACTTGTCACTGATACCCACAGCTGAGGCATAAGGACAGAAATTCAGAGGTGTTCTGAATTTATTTGTTCTAATTTGGGTTTTAATTTATTTTTATTATAGTGATTTAACACACAAACTGACCAAGCAGAGCTCAGAGAGCTGGTCACTCTGAGCCTGGTTTACTTGCCAACTTAAGCATGTGCTCTACAGTGAGGAAGCACACACAGCCTCACTGCTTTCAAGAATATGTCTGAGAGGCCTAATTGAACCTGGACACAATTAATTACTTTTCTAAACTTACGCCATCGCCTTCCAGAATTAAGTCCTTAATTAGTATAATGCCAGCAAGCTGGGCCAGACATTGTCAGGATTCCTTTCAAGCTCCTACAAGACACTACTATGCCATGTTTTGGGACAGTGGCTGAAAGCACTGTAGCAACATTACTGTAAGAAGTCCCAGATTATTTCAGGATACCTTTTCTTCCACAATAGCTATTTTCCTTTGACAGTTTGAACAGAGAGGCCAAAGGTTTTTTTACTACAGAATAGTTATTTCTGTTATTCTTTTACTAATTTTTCCTTTCTCACTGTCTTCCATGTATCTATCCTCTCTTCTGTGCTCCCTGTCTAGCTCCCCCTGTTCCACGCTAACATCGCCCTTCACTGATCACAGGTCGAGAAGCCTCTCACACTTGAGCATTTAATGCTCAAGTGCAGTGCAGTGTAGTGCCAACACTCCTGCCTCTTCTCAGGCCTCACCTCACTCCTCTGGATGCAGGAGTACAGCCAGAGGACCTGCACGTAGCCCATGGAGTGGCTCTAGCACCCAGCCTGCCCCAACAACCCCGGCAGTGAGGGTGACACCCTCCATCTGTGCTTGGTGGTGGCACTCAGTGCCTTGCAGATTGGCTCTCCAGCAGAGAGAAGCAAAAGCTTTTCATTTTCATCCATGCCATACTTGCAATGCTGTGGATTATTAGTTATTAAATGAGGGGTTGGCTGTTGTAGGATGGAACATCAAAGGAAAGTAAAAACCAGGTGGTTTCTGGTGCTTCCCAGACTGAGTGATAATTTCTGAGGAAACACACCATGATCCCTGTATCACCAGCTCACACTAGCTTTAGATAGAAGTTCATCAGTAGTGAAAGCCTTCAATGTGCAATGTTATCAGCTCAGTGCAGGAGAGGCAGAGCACTTAACATACCAGCCAGGAATACACTGCTCTGGGGTTGCTGTCATGAAAACTTCAGTGCGTGTTTATAAATTCATTCACATACATATGCACACAAGTTACAAGACTGCATCAGAGCTTTAAAACAAGGAAGGAAAGCCTTTATGTTTTGACTGCACAGACACTTGCATTAGCAAAGGGCTCTGCAACAGAGCTGTTCTGAAGAACAACAAATCCGTATGTTCCCAGCATGGATCTCACACCTGCTCTGGCATCTCTAGCTTAGAGGATCACTGTGAAATGGAAGAGACACCATTTAAGGAGCAGTGGTGACAGGAATCACAGGCCTTGGTAGGCTAGTGGGAGGGAAAGGTGAGGGTTTGTTTCATTTTTATTAACCAAATTAAGAAGAGGGAGGTGGAAGTTGCAGGCTGCTGCTGTCTGTCCATTGTTAGTGCCAGAGTGCCCAGGGGAATGATCAGTCTGGGCACTGCCACTGTACCTCACGGGCACAGCCCCAATCAGTGCCACTCTGGCACCCAAAATAAACACCTGAGCACTGGCTGAGACACATAACAGCCAAGTCCTGGGTGATGGCCAAACATTCCCCAGCCCCTTCATCTGGATGAGTCCATGGCAGGTCCCTGCTGAACACTCAGCAAGCTGCCACATTCAGCCTCGCCCCATGATTTTGTGCTGTCCCCAGGACAGGTCCATGCAGCCATGCTTTTTTTTTCTTATTTCTTTGGGTTTTTTTTTTTTTTTTTACTTACCTCCTAGCTGAGCAGACACCAGGACAGAAGTGGAAGAATTGCTATATTTCTCCCCAGATGGAAATAGAGCTTATTCCTGAAAAGGGGGAAAGGGAGGAAAAAGAAGCCATACAAGGTGTTTGGCACTGCAGTAAGTATCACCAAACTGACACTTTATCTGCTTTTAGCTTCACTGAGTCTGGGTAGTTTGCAAAGTTAAGCTTTGTCAAGGCATTCCACAGCAGCCTTTCAGGGCCTGAACATGGCACCACATGCTTGGTGTGCATGCCCACCACTGGCATCCCTGGGAAGTTGCACACAGACTGGGGAACTGCTGGTCCCTTTTTTTATAGATCTGGTTTCTTGAGAATTGTTTTCTCATCTATGAAAGCCATCTCTATCATGGCAAAAGAGCTGTGATTCTCTTGGCAGTAAAGAAAAAAAAAAAAAACCAACAAACAGTCATGATTTCTCTCCTTTGACCTGGATTATGTGTAGGACATAATGATGGCATTCCTGCTAAAACCGTATTAGCAGAGTCATTCTCGTTCTGATTGGCAGGAGTTAATAGCGGTAATAAAGAAATTACACCAGGTTTAGAGAATGGAAAAGTCAATACGGAACAAAAATGACTACTCCAGTCATCCATCTCCAGAGGTAATAATCAAGGAATAGAAGCATTTTTGTTATAATCTACCAAATCCTGAACACTTGAAGTGTGCAAGGATTTTGACATATGTTCAGCAGCCTGCGGAATAATGAAGTAGAAATGGGGACTAAGGGGTGGCTGGGGATGTGGTGGGGTTTGAAAAAGCAGTTCCAAAACGTCTAGACAAAAAAGTTTTGATTGTTTGGGAAAAGTGATGGTGAGGAAGCCCAATACTGGCACACCTTCACCAGCAGAGGGTTGCAGGGACCTGGTGACACCATTCTGACTCAGAGGGAACGTGAGCATTGTGGCTTTTGCCCATCCTACACCCCACTGGATGGATACTTGCAGGCTGAAGAAATTTCAGGAGGTTTGCTGGGAAGGGGCCCAGGCCAACTTTCAAGTCTAGGCAATTCCTAGTGAACACACTGGGCATTATCAGAAGAGAAGGAAGAGGCAGGGGAAAGAACATAATAGACTTTTAGCTATTTTATGTTAATTGGAACCATTTAGTGAGCCCATAACACAAATAAATCTCATTCTAATACATGTGTAACTGCTGCATTCTGTCATCACTGCAACTGCTCACCAAGCTCACTCTTCCTTATGTCTACAGCATCACCTGTGCAGTGCAAACACTATAAACTAAGAGAGAGGGGAGCACTTTCAACACGCGTAGTGAAGTTTGCACTTGTAAAGATAGATGGGCAAGGTGGAAACCCATACTTTTACGTGAATGGGGGCTCCCTGACGTGCCTGCAAATAAAATAACTTTGTATAAATAGCCATGGGAGATGACAAGGCTAATAAAAAAATCAGGAAAGAAAAAGGGGACAAACAATTTTTCCCAGGTGTTCAGTCTGCTCGAGCTTGGAACAATTTCTGTAAACAAAGAGGGGGTGACGGGCACATATCCTTCATTCCTGTGTGTCCCAGTTACTCCTGTACCAGTTGCATTTGCCAGTTGATATCCAAGTGTATGTATATAGCTTGTCTTTGTATAGGAGTGAGTGTGGTGGCTGTCAATCGTGATCTTCCAGTATTGTAATTTACCAGATTATGGCTGTATGAAAATGATGTAAATAACTAGAAAAAATTAAACTGGATCTCTATGTCCTAGTTTTTGTACATACTGAAACTGCATGGTATTTAAATTATTGTTTGTCTCTGATGTATGCAGTTTCTTAAAAAAATTCATTTAAAAAAAAAAGCTTTCTGGTGCCTGTGTATTTTATCACCCTCTGTCCTAGTGACTAACAGTGTAACACACAGAGGCAGTCAAGGATACCCACCAGGCTCACCCACACCTCCATGGGAGCAAAGCAGGAAAGGGAGACTTCTCAGAGCAGATGGATGGGACAGATCAGATGAGCCCCAAGCACCGTGGCTGTGCTGGTGCAGCTCAGCAAGGACATGTGGTACCTCAGCTGCTGAAGGGTACCTGGCAGCACCCTAGTGAAGAGCAAATCCAACAGTCTGCACCAGACAGGCACAGTCATCCAAAAACCCCACAACCAATCCCTATCTGTCACCACGATGCTGCTGGTGCAGGCTGTGCTCTGCCAGAGTCAATATGCAGCCACCAAGCAGCACCAGCAAGTCCTGCTGCTGTTCAGAGGGGCCATTCCTGCACATCCACATCACGTATTCCTATCTTTTGTTACCCTTCTTCCCCGAGTAGCTTCCATGGGTGACAAGTTGAATCCTCTGTGTAGTGAAAAGAGGCAGAAAAGCTTTCAAAAGAATAAGTGCATACCTGCAAAGAGGCTCACTGGCCTCCTGCAAAGGTGACAGCTCTGCTGAGACTCTTCAGTGTTTGGAACTGGTGGTGCAAACATTCTGACCCAGAGGAGAGGAGTGACATCCAGCATCCTCACTGTAAGTGGCAGCTGGGAACAGCTCCCCTCCCCTTACACACAGAGGCTTCCAATTAAACAAAAATTAAAGATCCATCTACTTTAACTGATCAAATTCTGTTCCTCTCCCTTGCTGACAGGGAAACACAACATGATCAAAACCCTGGTATTGGGCTTTTTTTGATTTGCTTCCATCTGGGTGACTTTTCACCTGCCTCACAATCCTTGCTTGTGTGTGTTTGTATGTATTTCCATTCTGACAGCCAATGAGTTTTGTGGGTATCCTGTGAGATGTGGATAAATAAAGCAAACAAAGTTGTAGGTTGTGACTAAAGATCCCCTTCCCTCACATCGAGCTATGGCTTTCATAGCAGGAGTATATAGTGGTTTGGTTACATATAGTAATTTCTGTGTTTTAACAAGAAAATTATTGGTGAGAATACATTGTACAGGGAATGTGAGAACACAGTCCCATCTCTTTCACTGAGACGTCTACAAAACGGATGGGTTATGTTTTAATGGAAGCATTTCATAAAACCAGTCTAAGTGAAGGGATGTGTGTGTCTTCAATGAAGCCCATGGAATTACTGGCAATCAAATTGCAATCCAATGCCATCTGTAGGCAGGAAATGGAGGAGGCTGGAAAAAATCAATTCTCCATTTAACAGGTACATCTGCACAAACAGACTCTGCTGCTTGGCAGTGCCTGGCTTAGAGATCAGTGCCCTTAGCACAGGTGTAGGGCTGGATTGCTTTGCCGTCGTCTTCCTCACCTCCATTTCTCCCTTTTGCTCCTCAGATCTAGGTTCCCAGACAACCAAGCCCAGAAACAACAGTGTGGCCATGCCCTGGTCACACAGTCAAGTTGCTCTGTGTGCGACAAATTAGTTGCCCTGCTCCTGAGCAGTGGGAGCTTCTGGTGCAGCTGTCAGGGAAAGGTGCAGGCAGTGCAACAGCACCCTCAGGCCACATGGGCCAGCAGTGCCTGCAAACAGTACAAAGCTGCCTACAGAATCCTTCCCTGAGTGGCAGAATGAACAAAAGCTTGGCTTTTAGGTAAACTTGTGCCACAGGAGCTGTGGTGTTCAGAAGGACATCTTCAGCTGAAGCTGTCCCATGTGGAGATGACAACTGATCTCCTGTCCACAGAACACTGCTCTGGATCACTGTTACTTTATGAGCCTTTGAATGACTATACTTCAGCTACTTTTGTCTCCATCCTCTCCTGCTTTTCTTTCCATGCAGTCAGGCCCCTTAAAATCCAAACCACTCGTCACTTTTCAAGCATCATCCTCTGACATCTGCCATTACTTTGCTTATCTGGAGTTTCCATCACATTTGGATATCAGCTGGAAAAGAAATGGTGCGTGCAGCACGGGAGAGCACAGACATGTGGCACTGCTCTAAACCTCTCTGGAGAGAAAGTATGGCTTGAGGGGAGAACTGCATCAAATTAAGCTTATTTTTCTTGTTTGCAAAGCCCATGAAGGTATTTGGCAGGGTGAAGCTTGAGGGGGAGAGCTTTCACTGTCCAAAGTAAATGTTTCAGTGCTGTCTCTGGGGGAAAAAAAGCATAAAGGAAAAACAAAAGCAACAACCCAACACTTGTTGGGTTCTAAATGAACAAGCAAGTATGCAGCAAGCACTTACATACTCAGCCAGTCAAGGAGAAATTATGTAAATAAAGAAAAAATACCTCATTTTCAAGCTTCTCAGGAAAAATGAACATCAGGTAGCTTCTTATGTTCCTGCTGGATGACATAGAGGTTAACAGAAATCAAATAGCAATGATAACCCCTTCCTCACCTAACTTAGCCAGAGATTTCAGTGGGAGGCTCAACTATGTGCAACTTCAAAACACTCTGTGTTAGGAACTACTAGTCCATAGTAGATAAATGACCGAACTTGATAATGACTTGGTCATTAGAAATGCCAAGTTGGACACCACAACTACTGCACTGGTTTAGTTCAAGAGGTCCAAGAATGGTCGCCACCAACCCCAGGCTGGTGACAATGTCTGGAGGGACAGACCCAAGCTTCCCTAACAGTGGACTCTGGTCTAGGCTGGGACTTTAGAGGTACCTTACCTCAACTTGCCCCTGACCATCACATGCTGAAGATGGTGGAAGCTCCCATTGTGCCGTTCTGCTCCCTTGGGAAGCAGGGTGGTGAGCTAAAGCTTTATGTTCCACTGGGTGTATGAGCAACCGAGCAACTCCCAAAAATTAAGTGAGCCTGATTCATACTTCCAGTCTATTGGGAATTCAGGGCATCTTCTGCATAAACTGATTCCTTCACAAATCCACAGCTTAAGTTTATGAGTGGATCCATTATGAGACGCACAAATGCCTCTCACCAGCGGTGAAGGAAGTATGACATTAAATCACCATGCATTCCCTTGAGAGCTCCCCTTCTTCAGCATAGCCCATAATAACAAACACTCCTGATCTTTCTTGGTACACGGAACTGAAAAAGCTACACACAAACTTCAGCTGGACATTACAGTGGAGCAGCATTTGGAGATCCATCCCACATAAAATGGGATGTTTAAGTAAAATTGCTGTTGTTTATGTGGAAACACAAAGTTTTTTTACTGGGAAGATGACCAAGTACAGGTTGCCCAAAGACATGTTAGACTCCCTCTCCTTGGTGACAGTCAGAACCCACATGGACAGTCTTGGTGCTGGGCAACCAGCTCTAGGTGGCCCTGCTTGGGCAGGGGGGTCAGACCACATGGATTCCAGAAGTCCCTGCCAACTTCAGCCTTCCTATGGTTCTGTAAAAGTTGATCTCTCTCTTCTGTGCAGCTCCAGGCCTACCTAGAGAAAAATAGAGAGATAGAGAGATAGAGAGAGAGATAGAGAGATGATAGAGACATAGGAGAGATAGAGAGAGAAAGGCTTCTTTAAATTTAAAAAAAAACTTCTGGAGCCTTCAGTTAAACATTAATTGGACGAACACTCACTGGCAAGCCTGGAAACGGTAACACTGACTGGCATTTCTAATCCTGATTCAGTGCACCTCTCTTCACAGAATATGAGTTATTGATTCCCTTTCAGGACTGAACAGCTGAACACCTCCGGTGTCATCGCTGCTTGTTTTTAAATGACCAAGTAATCTGCCGTGTGAAGGCTCCAGTAACACACCTGCACCTTTGGGGTTGTGTGAATTGGCTGTGCAGCTGGGGGGAATCCTTCACATGGGCAATCTCATAGACTGTACCTCTGGCCATTATTTGAAACACCTGTGCACATTACAGGATGCAGGGCTGTTGTTAACAGAACATGTGTCTTTCCTGTGCACCTCACCCAGCTCCCGTTCCTGCACTAGGAAAACATGCGCTCATCCAAAGTGAACTCCATGGATTACACCACAGTGCAGGCACAACAATGGATTCCAAGGTAGATACAAACACATTTTTCCTGAACTAGCTGAGCTTCGGCATTCCAGCAGCACCAACAGCAAGGTCTTAGCATCCACCAGAGATCATCTCCCTGGGATTTTAGGGGTAACCCCAGCCAATTCCCAGGCCTCCTCACTTAATGTGCTGCAAGGTAAACCTGACCCAGTTTAAAACAAAAGTTTCTAAAGCATTTCCAGCCTGCACAACACCGAGTGCAAGCTAAACAAACTCTCTCCAGTTCAATGAGCATCCTTGGCTCTCAGCACACTAAGCACCAATTTGAGTCAAATAACAGCTAAGCAACACATTCTTATGTACAATTCCCTGGTCTATGCAAGAGGCAGAAATAGAATTTTACATTTTTACAAGAAAAACATCAGTTCCCCAGTAAATCTCTATTATGGCTAATCACTCTACTTTTACTTACACCATGAATTACATTTCTGCATTTAATTAATTTTGAAATCTAAACCAAACAAGAATCAAATTACAACAGCTTTGAGCCAAGCACTCAGCAGAGGCATTGGTTATTACTAGGCTGGAATTCTGAATTATATTGGCTCATCCCACTGATTTTCTCCATACATGCACAGATCCACTTCTCTGGAATATCTTCCATGAAGAGCAAAGGAGATACAGCCATAGAGAGCTGTCTGACAGACAAAAATAGTATTTTGAAACACTTCAGAAAAGGATGTCACCACTGGTCATTGTGATGTCCTGTACCTCAGATTTGGGAAGCTTCATTTATATGAAAATTTACAGTGTTAAAAGAGTACAATTACATTTCCAGCAAAAGCATGTTTGTTCACCATCCAGCAGGCTGACATTCAGTAAATTCAGCATACAAACACTTCCAAATAGTAACTAGTTATTATCAAGTATAAGATGGCATACTGAAACCTTTTTAAATTACAAGTAAATCTATTTACCTTGCTTCAAGAGTTAGGTTTACTTCTGCAAAAGCAAGAGAGCACACTGTGCAATCAAAATACTGTAGTTGGAGGAACAAGTAACACTTCAGACATCATCAACCCACCTCTAAGTATCTTCATTCCATCTGTATTTATTGAAAAATATTCACATATTGGTCACCATGCTTTAACAGCATCTTTACACAAAAGGGTTAATGAAGAACATCACACTAGGATGGGAAAAGGGTGGTAAAATGTGTTTTCAAAAGTTGGGTTTTTTCCAAGCTGTCACAAGCCAAGAGAATTCTCAGACTGAGTGTGCTGGAGTTCCACAGTGCATGCGCCACAGATCCACAGCTTTGCTGACAATGGCATCAGTGTTGTCCTGAGGAATCTGCAAAAGATCGGGGCAAGGTGCCTGGTCAGAGCACTCCATTCAGACTGTTTTGTTTAAAATAAAGATTTTAAATTTTCAGTTCAGATTTTATCCCTGTATAAAAAAGAAAACTAAAATCCCATCTCCCTGTTCTCTCATCCCACCATCCCTCTCTCCTGCATATTACATCCAGGTTTTGGAGAAAAAGCTTTTATTTCCAAAATGCTGATAAGCAGCCAGGCACCTCACACTTCACACATCCCTGACACCAGGCATGACTCACACTGCCTATCCATGACCACAAACTGTATCTCATATAACTCACCTGGCTTACACTGGGACCCTACAGCCCTGCTGAGCTGCCTCATTACTATTCAGGGTCAGGAAGGTTCAGGGTCAGGTTCATGATCCCATCCTCACATCAACAGAAAACACACACTGAGTCTACAGATTCGCACTCAGGCAAGACGCAAACAAAAGGTGCCAGAAACCAACCCTTCTAAGAAGCCTCCAGAAAAATTAACCTAACCTGACCTGCACTTACTTTCACAGAAAAACCCTTTAGTATCACAAGAAATGTTAATTCAGTACAAACATAGATAATACATTCCCCAAGCCTAAAAATCACTTAATTCTATAGAAACGTTAACTGCTAATGGAAGAAGTTATTGTTCTCATTGCTGAGCATGCTCCCTTCACCTTGGTACTGCTACACTATTCTCAGTAATGTAATAATATCTTTTGGTACATCTGCAGCAGGCAAGCAATTCAGGCTGTGACAGTTATAAGCTATAAAAGGTAATGCAAAGCATAATTAGAGTACTCACATTTTCCAAAAACTGTGTGATCTTTTCTGCAGAATTCAGTGCTATTATCTTCATTTTAAAGGTTAATAATATCTCCACAGCAACAAACACAAGAATCTTGCAGGATCCACTTATAACTTTGTCCCAAACTCTACAAGAAAGTGAAAAGGAATCACTAAAAATTATTGCAGTGTTTATCTCTCTGCAGTGTTTATTTCTCTGCTAGAACAGCCTTCGAACAGCCATCTCTAGCTAGATTATTTTTCTAAAGAACAGCAATGTATTGAATTATTTGGGTCAGGATAATAGAAGACGTTTTATCAACTCCTCAATCTGTGCAGAGCAGAGGGATGGCAAGCAGTAATTGTTATGTACTGACACAGTGCGTTGCTATTTAGACACTGAACTGTTTACAAGCTCAAGTACAAAAAGCAAATCTTGGCTTAATAGCCTGGACTGTAACAACTACTCTACTGGACTACACAGCTACCAGGGTGTGTGGTAAAGATGAGAATTTTTCCTAGTGCAAAAAAAAAAAATTAACTTCATTAGCATGCCTAATAAAGATTCTCTTCAATCAGCTAAGTTGCTAAAAATTCAAAGGGATGTAATACTGAACTATTACATCTCGAGCAGGTAAACATTCCAGATCACTGCTGTATGAGATACAAGTATGACCAATCAGCATGATATAGTCCTGATATCCTGCATGATGCTTAAATTAGGCACAAGGAACAACTATTAAGCCTTCACATCTGTCCCACTGTGCACAGACACTCTCAGAAATACCTAATACTCATACCTTTCATGTGAAACCATGCCTGGACCTCACAGTTTAAAGAAAACCTGAAGGGCAGGTGTCCAAAGGCTTCAGCAATAGAACTTGGATGAACATTAAAATGGATCATCACTATCAAAACAGCCTGCAACAATTTGAAATCATCCTTCATCCAGCAGCTCTCTCTCAGGCCCAGCTCAAGAGACTCAGGATAAAAGATCACACAGAACAGTGTGAAACCATCTGTCAGATGGCAGCTTTTATGGGCTCACATTATTTTTAATTCTTAAATTTTAAGAGCTGTGTCAGAAAAAGCTTCTGAGGATTACAGTTCTTGTTCCTTCTGGGCACTTGCTCAAAGTATTTTTCCTTCCAAATAAAAACATGGGGGAACAAAGATAAAAAACTATATCCTCCATAATTTTTGAATATAACAACACCAACTGAAAAACATCTTCTGCAGCCCATCTACAAATTTGGATCTACTGGTGTGCTCCTTCCAGGGACAACTCAATTTTTGTATGACCTCTCTCAGAAGAATTTGCCCTTCAGCCCAGAGTGCCAGGAGAGCACAACGCAGGCACAACACGAACTTTGACAGCTGAACTGAAGTGTAGGATCACACTTTTACACAAGGAAGTAAGAGGGGAGAGCCCAGTCAAGAGCAATTAAGATGATGAAAGGACTCCTATGAGGAAAGGTGAGAGAGCTTGGACTGCTCAGCCTGGAGAAGAGAAGGATCTGGGGAATGTCATCAATGTAAACAAGTACTGGAAGGGAGAGTGCAAAAAGGGTGGAGCCAGGCACCTTCCAATCATACCCAGTAAAGGGATCTGAGGCAACAGGCACAAACACAGGACTAGATTTTAACTCATAACGAAGAAAGGAGAAAAACAAGTGTGTAGATCCTCAGGACTATTCCGAAAGTAGAAGGAAACAAAAAACCCACATGGGCAGATAAGGGAAAAAAAAGGCACAACCAATTTCTTTCACCTTTGCAATTTAGTTTTGCTGTCTTGCTATAATTAAACAATTAGTATAATCCCCACAGGAACAACACACAATCCAAGATCAAAATCTTACTGCTTCATTTGTGGTTCAAGCATCCCAGGACAAATGATCACTGCAAATACTACTTTGCTGTTGAGTCAGGTCTAGTAAGCTTTAAGCAAGAATATGAAAAAACTCAGACAACAGTTCTGCTCCACACTGTACAAGTCACCCCTGTTTACTTCTACAGCATTTTCCTTCACAAGCACATCTGTTTAGAACACAAGAAAAACGTCCCCATGTGTTTCATGTGCATCACAACTGTAATCATGAGTGACAATTACAGAGAGTAGCAGATCTCAAAAACAGGAAATAATTTTTAAAGTTCATATTAAAGCTCATGTTAATTTGAAAACAAACTTACTAATCCTATTATAAAATACCCAGTCTTCTTTCATTATTTTGCTTCCAATTCTTCTGACTTCAGTCTCCATAATTACATTAGGTTACATGCTCAGAAAACACTCTATTATTTTCCTGCATTATTTAGTCTGATTCCAGAACAAATGTTTTAACAATGGCAAAACAGATGCAGTATCTAAATCACCACTGTCTTAACAAATTTTGGAAGATGGTGCACAGGAAAGTGAGTGAGATGTCAGCACTAACCAGCTGTGCTAGCTGCAATATTTTTCCCTTAACATTTCCAGCTATTGTTACTCTCAGTACAACTCCACCAATGACAGTAATAGTGCAACACTGTGATCAACAGTCAGCACCTTGTCTGTACCAGCAGAGCCAGGAACAACAACATAAATTGTCAAAAGTGGAAAAATAACCACAGCAGCTTCAAGGAAATATATTTTCTGATAATCCTGTTCTAATACAGCAGGTTTTATTCATTGTGTGTCTACTGATGGTAACAGGTCTCCTACTTTCACTTTTCTAGTAGCAATCATTTCAGGTCAACTCTACTGCAACTTTTTACCTGCTCTTTGATATTTCTGGAGAGGGGGAAAAGTATAAGAGAAACATCATGAAACTGTGCCTACAGCCCCACTCAGGAATACAGACAAAGAAATACATACTCTGAATGAAATTCACTATGTTTTGTGTGACTATCATCCTCTGTGAAATACAACTGTTCAATTAACGACAGGAACACTCCTGAAGGTATTTCTTGAACAGCAAAGCAGTATTGACAACCATAAGGAAAAATAAAAATAAATAGGAAGCTATAAAGGCAAAGAGCATGCCAAGGATTATGCAAATGAAACCATTTACTTTTCACTGAGCCTCTTCTATAGACAAGATAGGACTCACTCTGTGAGCACCTGCGTGTGAAGGGATGCCATTCTCCAGGCACTCTCTGAGGTTCCTGCATCACTACAGTGCAATAATACACAAGAGGCATCACAGCACTGCTGCTCTTTCTTTTTCTGATATATCACCATCAACCTCATAGTTTTTACCTACACTGAAGGGCAAATACACTCAACCTTATTTCCTGGTTCTGGTCGTCCAGCCATCCAGGCAAGAGACATCTAAAAAGAACAAATGCTTTCTCCTCTGCCTGCACTTCTGGGTGTCCTTCCCAGAGGTAACTGGGCATGGAGGGACACGATGAGGCTCATACAAATCTCACCCTGATCTATCATGATCTTGTGCTCGTTCATTTGCAGACCTGGGAAGCAGCTCAGTGAGACAAAGGCAAACTGAATTAAATTTCTCTGTAGTAGCAGCCCATATGCACATTCTTAGGCCCTCCTGCTCCACAGTAAAATTAAGGCATTTTCCATATTTCTTCTGTTTCTATTAATGAATTACTTTTATTTTTACAACTAAATGTAATTTATGCAGGGCATGGAGATCACAGATGTAAAACTACAGAATTATATTAATACATGAGGTAGTGCCAGTTTGAAAGTCATAAGATTTCAGAAGAATGACCAAATACTTTGCCACTAGCAAGTCACCAGAGACTAATAACCTAACACCACCCAGCCAATGCCAAGCCTTCAGTGCAGAGTACAAACAACATTAGGCAGGGGCCTGATATTTGAGTGGCATCATTAGGCCATAAAAAACGCCTGGCTCATTCACAATTACAACTGCAAACTGCACTGCTCCTGTTGGATCATCTGGGCTGACAGTGCCAGATTAAACTGGAAGTCAAAGTGCTATTTTGCCTGTAAAGCCAAAGCCACAAACACGACCCCAAGGTTTAAGAGCAGGGATCTCCAGCTGAGGGCCCTCACAGCACCATTGGAAAGCTTTCCACACGTGGGCTTACCCAACAGATGAGCAGATATGCTGCTGCACAAATCAAACAAACAGGAAAATGATGAGTATGAAAACAAAGGTGTGATCCAGTTCTCTCCCTGTCTCAGAGAGAAGCACACCTTTCTGTGCCTCTCAAATCTTTGCTACAGGCTGGTTCCTATTCCAGGAAGCACCCTGTCTATATTCCAGGTGGGATACAGAGTCTTTGGAATGGCCAGTCTGCTCCTTCCTTTTACCAGTGTGACACCTTTAAGAAGTTTGTTAAGAAGCTCATCACGTAATATGCCAATATGCATAAGCTCAAAGCAAAAGTTTCCACATGAAACCTGTCCATATGTATTTTCCAAGCCCACTTAAATTAAACTGATGCATAAATTTTACCTATGGTGTAACTAGAAGCATGCTATAAAACAGTATTTATACTGAGTGGCAATGCCTGTCAGGTATTGGTATTGTGCAACTTCATCTCACCATTATCAGGTAAAATTTCTGCACAGCATGTACAAGTCTTGTACACCTTCGAGAAAAACAAACAAACAAAACCATGAAATTTAGATTTATATGCTTGACAGAGAAGACCACAGTTCATAGAAAGCAAGCAGCCTCTCTAAGAAATGCAGTGCTAAATTGTAAGTGAAAATATATCATGAAAGACTGTGTTCAGATAATCTCTCACTTGACAAGAAAGTAAGTAAAATTCATGGGAGAACTGGAGACCTTCAAACCTCAGCAGTTTCAACAATGACATTTGGATGCATTTCAGATAAGCACTGGGGTTTCTAGATCCTAATCCAAACTGAATCTCCAAGTATTAATTAAGTTCATCTGTCACATACTACCCATGAAGTATGTTATTTCCTCAGCGAATAAGGCCATTATGATTACAACTGAATAATTCACAAACCTAAACTGCCAAGAAAAAGTGCACTTTCATCATGTTCCCACAAGAACTGTTGGGAAAAGGGATTGTGCTGCCGTCAGAAGTACCAACACTGAAATTTGTTTTTATTCCAGAGTGATACAAAAAGCCAGTATTTTGACCTTTTCCAGTGAGAAAAAAAAGCATTAAAAAAATTCCAGGTAATCAAAATACTCTACTTCAGTAAGGTAAAATAGCATATGAGAATGTTAAAGATGTATATTGATTAGACAAAATATTTCATGTAAATAAAACTGATTCAAAATGGTAGACATTTGAAACCAAATATTTTTGCAAGATGAAATATGAAATTTCATATTTCATGAAAATTATTCATCTAGGTTTTTCCTTTTACACCATCAGGATGATACAGCTCCATTAAAGTTTCAATTTTCAACAGAAATTTTAAAAAACCCCTTCGTCTTCCAAGAGCAAATCTGTTCTGATACAAATTCCTCTCTCAACTCTTATCCACAGCCATAAGATCCTGTAGCAAAATTGAAATCACACAAGCTCTAAACTGTAACAAACATCCTATACTATGCATGCTGACATCATTTCTGCAGTCACAGAAGTAGTAAAAGCTTTCAATCATCCCATTACACACAATCACTAAGCAGATAAGACTATTTTGGAGCCTTATAGGTGCTTGATGAGAAGAACTACCATGTAACAATTACCATGCTGCACCTAAAGATCTCAATCCTTCACAAAATGTTTTTTTCTCTCAAAGATAATCCTTGACAACCAAAAACCTACAGAACCTCAAAGACCATGATCTAACAAGAGTAGAGAGCATGGTTTCTAATCTTACAGCTTGTTCCTTAAAATCTTCTTATAAGGATAAATAAACTATTTTTTTAAATAGCCATTTTCCACTTTCCTCCATGGAACATGAAGTCCCAGATAAACAAACATTGCATCCACGATTCAGATTATGACTAACTTTATCACCATAAAAGCATTTTCTACAAAGCAATTTACAAAGCACTTTTTCCATGCTAGGTTCCTATTCTACCCACTGAAGTCCTGTGATTACCTCGAAGTAAAGTTTCCCTTGAACGTTGTTACTTCCAGAAGTTTTCACACAGCTGAAAATGACACCATTGCTTCCTCTGTGTCACATCCTGTTCAGCTATCAGCAACTCTTATTAATGCAGAAAGATGCTTCTCTACATTGAGCTTGAACTTCCTGCTTTCCAAGAGTTCTCAGGCAGCAGAATTAGAGAAATCATACAAGCCTCATTTCAAAAACCCTTCAGTGAAGTGTCACGCACAAGAATTTTTCCCTTTTAAAAGCTCAACAACCTATCTCTAACTGTAGAATCCTGATATAATGCACAATTTAATTAACTTTGTAATATTCAACTTGCCCTAGTACTTTTTAAAATAAACACTCCATCATGGTTTAACCCCAGTCAGCAACTGAGCAGCAGACAGCCACTCATTTACTACCTCCACCAACAGAAGGGGGGAAAATTGGAAGGGTAGAAGTAAGAAACAAATTTGTGGGTGAAGAAAAAAGTTTCATAATTAAAAAGAAGTAATAATTTCCAAAAAATTGTAAGGAAGAAAAACATAACAAAGAGAGGAAGATAAAACCTGAGACAAGTGATGCAACTGAGAATAGTTGCCTTGTTCTGATTGATGGCCAGCAAGTCCCCAGGGAAATGCTCCCACCTGCCAACCTCCTCCTCAGCTTAACTGCTGAGCATGACTCCACATGGAATGGGATACCCCTTGGGTCAGCTGGAGACAGCTGTCCTGGCTGTGTCCCCTCCCAGCCATGTCCTTGTGCAGCCCCAGCCTCCTTGCTGGTGAGGAGCAGAATGATGCTGTGTAAACACTGCTCTGCAGGAACTAAAACATCCCTGTATTCCAAAACACAGCCCTATACCAGCTACTCTGAAGAAATCTACCTCTACCCCAGCTAAAACTCGTACACATTCCCAAAATCTTCTTCATCTAACACTAAGACAATATTACAATCACTCCCTAAACACAGATTTTTGTCAAAAAGCCCAAAAACTGACTACCATTCAGCTATGTAACACTGACAAAGGGTTTGCAGTTCTACATCCTAGGAAGCACTAAGTGTCCAACAGAATCAGCTGGTATACTTAGCTTCATTCTTTTTATTTTCAGTGGGTGAAATGATCACACAGAGATTTATTATCTTGCATCAGTAATAAGGGGAATTAAATCCAATTTTAAAATTTCCGAGTTAGCAATAAAGATAACATTATAATCTTACAGATAAAGTATGGAAAGCTCTTTGCCCCCGAGTGATGACAGAAAGCTGAAATCTCTATGCAGTTACAAACAGAGAGAAAAGGAAAAGAACTTGCCTCTGTAAACTGGACTCAGGTAAATATCCTGCAAAACACTTTTTAAACCAAAGATCATAGGGAAGTTTGCTCATTGCAGCACATGCCTTCAGATGCATCAGTAGTCTGTTATCTTCAATATTCAAATACTGCTCCAGAATTTTTGGCTGAGAAAGAATTAGAAAATTTTAGGTAACTCACAACAGAATACCTTCATAGTTAAGGGGCACTATAAGACAAGCTCTGTCTTAAATATTCAATTGGAGCAAAATAACGTATTAAAATAATGTATCTTCATTGTTTTAGTTGTTCCAAAATACACGTGTTACTGACTTTTGCAATTAATTAATTATGTACTTAACCAAAGAAACAAACTCAGCTTCCTGAAATTGCTAACCACTAGCAGAACTTCCAAGATATGCAGTATTCCCTAGTGCAAGGAGGTGTTTCAGAGCTTAAGGCAATGCAGAGATTAAATGTGCACTAATTACTGCTACCTTCACAAGTAAAATTGAGTTTCATTCACCTCAAACCTAATCGCCTTAGCACACATCAAAAAATATCTACACATGATGCAGCAAAACCCAATCAATTCCGAGAGTAAATCCCTGTGCAACTCACTAAAAGCTGGACACTGATTTATTGTTTAAAACCCCTAATTATTTAAGGCATAAACGTGGATAATTTTCTCATCTTGTGTAAATTTTAATGTAACACAATACATATTTTCATAAATTCTTCACTATCTTTATGCTTTGCCATAGTTAGGCAAACTGCTAAGGACTTCAACTGTCAAAGGCAGAAAACACTTCCTTTGCCCATATTCTCACCTACTGAGTCTTGGTACACTGATACCAAAAAAAAAAAAATTAGGGAGGGAGACACTTAACACTCTTTACGTCACATCGTACAAACATACACTTTAAAAATATTCCTTTCTCCTTTGAACTGGTATAGTTGAATGTATCACCCATAGAAATAGGAGGTAGGTTTAAAAATTATTTCTTAGTTCCAAAAGAACTAACAAGGGCAGACATAATGTTCCACAGCAAACTTCTATTCAGCAATTGCTGGTGGACATGTACTTGATATTTTTACTTTTTAGGATATTATTAACTAAAAGTTCCCTATCTGTTAAGGCTATTTGATGAATTTTACAAGAACTTTCATAACTTTGATAAGTACACATTAAAATCAAACTTTAATTTTATAAATCAGTAAGACAAATTCAAAATGAATATTCTATGATAGTGTTCAAATGATCAGTGCTACAAAATAACTCCTCCATTTTTTATTTCAATGTGATTTGCAACATACTATTTTTCTGAAGACAGAGTACTCTGCTCCATTTATAAAGCAAAACTGTGCTTTGTCTATCATCCAATGAGCAGCATATGAATTCCAGACATGCAGCCTAAAAAGTAGCAGACATATATCAAGGTTCTTCACTTTTGACATTTTTAAGTGTTTAAAGAAAATTCTTAAGTGACCGATTTGTGAGACACATAGTTCAACTGGATACAATGTAACCTTAAGACAAAGATAATTGACAATTACCGTGTTGCAAACAAAAACAATTTCTAATGTTACATTAGGCAGGGCAGCACAATCACAATGCAAAAAGCTCTCCTCCACTATTCTCAAAATAGCTGGTGGAACAGAATCCACGGGTGTCACTTCTGATGCTCCAGTTGTCTCCCTGTGTTAATGCTGTCCATGATTGCTTCCCCTTGCAAAAAGAAAAAAATTTTTTTTTTCCTTACCAGTTGCTGTAATGAATCTTTGTGCTTGCTGTTCAGCTGATTCACAAAGCAACTGACAAGCCAATAGCATTCTATAGGATCCTCTACCATTTCCTCCATTGCTTTAGCAATAGCAAGAAACACTTCATCCTCAGGTTCCTGAAAAACAAAGTGGAAAAAAATGAACTACACAGAAGTATTGGACTATTCTGATTTAAATTATTCTGATACTCCTTTTCTCTGCTATTCGGAGAAAAAAAACAGGAATCAACATAGAGAAAAAGCTGTTCTGACACTCCTAAACAAGACATCAGGCAGCAGCTGCATGAAGATGACAGGTATCTATTAAAATAGAGCAAGACTTGTCTTGCTTCTAATACTGAAACACGTTTCAGTTATAGAGAGTCCTAAATACTACTGGGATATGTCTCTGCCACATAGACTGCTCCAATACACACATACCCCGACTTGAACTCTCTGCATTCAGATGCACAAAACACTCAGCAGACTTCCGTTTGTTACTCAAACATTTCAAAATATTTAGATCAATCTGACATCTCTATCTCCCTCTGCCTCTATAATAAAACACTTGCACTACCATCAAGAGTAACCTCTCGTAAGTTTAAGGGGACAGTGATTGCACTGAAAAGAGAACAAATGCTTTCTGCAGCAGCAAAACAAACCTGAGTTACAGGACTAATGACTGGGGCTCTGCTAAACACCATCGCTATGAAACCTCACCACAGTCCAGAGAGCAGTTCTGCAAAGCACTGACAGAACACTTGCTCAGAAGGCAATACTGCTCTAGAAGGGAGGAATTTTCAGCCCACTGCATCACATGCCAAGATCAAGGAAATTTCTCTACTGGAAATTTGCAGAGTAGGATGGCCACATTCCTAGGAAATGGTAAGGATATGAAAACATTCCCTCCTCAGACAAGAGAATGCTGCAGGCAATCCTCCAATTCTAAGTATTACTGAATTTTCCATATTAACTTGAACCTTTTTTTATTTTGGACTTTTCTTTAAGTACTTATGTCAAAATTTGTGATTACAGACGAAAAATTACAAATTAAGCTGGGCTAGAGTGAACACAGATAAATTAACTACAGAACAAAATCCACTCAGAAAACACATTGGCTCCTTTCATCATCTCCTATGTCATGGAGAAAAGAAAGAACCACACACTGTTTTTATCATCACACTACTAATTTACCATCACAACACACTCTTGTTTAACCATATAAGTGTACACTGTGAACAGCAGAGTATGTGCATTACCTGACAGAAACCCAGGTCAGTTCAGACTAAGAATAAAAGGAGGACAGTATACTGAAGTCTAGATTTAAAACCAAATAATTTAAATATTTGCTGCAACTTGCATTAAATCACTGCTTGTATAGGCCCTGAATTACCCTTGTTCCAGGACACGTAAGAACCTATGAGCTCCAATGAGACAATGTAATTTTCATTTCAGTGCTACAAAGAAACTGAAGTGCCCTGGAGTACAAAAGGCTTGAAACCTAGCAGGAAAAACGCACAAAAGGGATTTTAAGGCATAAAATCTTACATAAGTACTTAAGGGAAGGTAAAAAGAAAAGCACTTTGACTAAAATTTCTTATTTTATACTAGTACTTCTCTGTTTTCCATTCACTTGACTTGGTCTATCTACAAGCATTTGTGGGGTGACCTGAAGTTCAGTTTCTCAATGGTTCATAGTTTCAATTTAAATAAAGTATTGTATTTAAAAGACTGTTAAAATTGCCACTGACCAATGGAAAAGCTATATTTCGAGGCAATTTTCCTGATTCCAGTTGATGTATGCGGAGAAAAACATCAACCTGTGGGGTAGAATCATTAATAAACCGAATCACATGAAGGGCGTGGTGAATATCCCAGTACTGCTCCTTCCGGTACTTCATCACCAAAGCATGAGATTCATGGTGAGGAGGAATAATTCCTTAAAAAAAAAAAAAAAATTAAAAAAATTAAAAGAAAAATACACACAGTTGTAAGAGGAGTCCTACTTGTTACTTTTTATGCCTATCTAGTTTTTAGTACAGTACTAGTTGCATATTTGTACCCAGCTTCCATTTATTTTGAAAACAAAGTCAATGTAGAATGATTTTTATATGCATTAGCTGTTCATTTTCTCAAGTTCTACACTTTGACTGAGATGACAGAATACATACATGCCATTAACTAATGCAAAGTTACTGTTCACTGCAGTATTACTCTACTGTCAGAAAAGTCTTTACTCATTGTACCAGAGATTAATTCTCCCTAAAATGACATTCAAAAACCAAAATCAATCATTTGAATCAATTAAAGATTAAAAGTTAAGAATGCCAAACAGTCACTTGTAACACTTGTTATTTTCTTAGCAGAACACAAATATCTTTTCCAGTTTTCTGGGAGAAAAAAAAATTAAAAAGTACCTAAGTAGAAAGGCAAAGAATATTACACAGCATCTCCAGAAGAGATACTTACCATTTCACTCAGTCCTTCCCCTTACTTGAGACTCAGTCTTGCCATGCACTGATGCTCACAACAAAACTGTCACAGACTTCAACAGAAATAAAAACATGCATACACCTAGGCAAAAAACAGCCATTTCCCTATCGCTAGTGGAGCAGAATTTTTCCCAGTGTAGCAACCCATGACAACACAGTATTCTTCAAAAGTCAGTTCTGAAACAAGCTACCTGCTCCTTTTACCTCTCATTTAAAAAAAAGTATTTCTATCAAGTGTTAAACCATGAAATGGCTGAATTGAGGAACAGGCACATCAGACAGAAAATTATCTCTCCTTTTCCAGCTGCAAACCTGTCTACATTTTAAAAGCTGGAAGAAAGCGAGACGTTTTTCATGATATGCCAGAAGAGAGTCCACATCATAACTGTATGTACATACTGCCAACTGCTCTCCCCAAACACAGAGGACAACCCTAGGCATGCAAAATGAAGCTGAAACAACAGAGGGGTGCCTGGAAACCATCAGGAGTCATCCTTGAACAGGAAGGTAACAGAGGCATTGCTGACACACCACATCACCTGAGACATCAGCAAGCCTTGGTACATGTCTGAGAGAGTTTTGTTGACAGGACAGATCTCCTTTTCTTAAATTATTAACATTATTTAGAGGTCACATAACACCTCCCACCAGAAATGGTCTGGGCTGTGGCTCCAACCATTTAGGGAGAGATATTTTGCACTGTCCTTCTCAATACCAGCTTTTCTAACAACTGTTAACACTGAAATGCAGCATAAGAAAAATCCCCGACCTGTGTTCACCCAAGACATGTCACAGAATAACAGTGCGAATACTTGAAATCACAGAATATTGTGAGTTTGAAGGGACTCACAAGGACCACTGAGTCCCCCTCCTGGCCCTGCACAAGACCACTTCAAAAAATCACACCATGTGCCTGAGAGCTGAGTTCACTTCTTGAACTCTGCCAGGCTTGGTGCTGTGACCACTTCCCTGGGGAGCCTGTTCCCTTCCGAACCGCCCTCTTGGTGAAAGACCTTATTCTGATATCCAACCTAAACCTCCCCTGAAACAACTTCATGCTGTGAAATGAATCACTCTGAGTTTAAAATACAAAATACTTTTTAAAACCAGTATAACTTTCCATGCAGTTGATTCAGAAGGTGTTTTGTATTATTATATGATTCACAGATCCTTTATCTAAAACAGCCCAAGACCTGGCTCTGCAGTGAACTACAATTTTGCAGAGACAAATTTTGCTATTATAATGTTGGCTGAAGGATTCTGTACTGAGTTGCTTGTCCAAAATTCCTATGCTAAATTTCCCACTATTAATATTTTAAAGCATGCTGACTATTTCACGAGTGCCCAAGATACAATAATATTTTTAATGGCAGAGCTTTTTATCAAATAGGACTACTCTGTACATGCAATGAGAAGAACTTCAAGTTTTGTAATTAGATCTTGCCCCTTCTGTGCACCATTCATTTTAGCGCTCCTGCTAAAAAAAGGCTTACAAATCCACATAATCAGAAATATGAAGCCACAAGTTTCAAAATGCAAAAAACTGGAGAGGGAAAAATTTAATTAAAAAATTAAGATTTTTTTAAACCCCTCCTGTCTCCAAGTGGAGACATATCTTGCATCTAGTCAACCACGGTACTTGACCAGTTAGTGCAAAGTCATTAGTATTTTTTAATTAGTCATCTGACTAGTGCACTTCCAGGAAAATATAATCTATTTATGGTTTTTACAGTTTCTGGGCATACCATTAACTTGTCTTGAACCTCGTATCTTCTTCAATAGCAAATACCATTCAAAGCCAGCAGCAAAACCGTAAGAAACCAATATTCTGCAGGAGACGAAGCTTCTCTTTAGAATAAACATGCATTCCACGCTTCACCCAGTTTAAAATTAATCACAACTTCAACTTAATTGTCTGTTATTTCAGGAGTATCTGAACTGAATATCTTATCAGATATTGATGACTTTTTATAATCCACATTTCAAATCCATTTCATAAATATATTTGGGTAGCGTTACAATGTTAAATACAGAAACACACTCTCCTAGCACATTTCAGCAAAGATCTCAAAAACTTGTTTTATAATTGCCACTGTGCATCTGACGTGGATACAAAAGTAGGCTAAATATGTATAAATACATATAAGTAGGCAAGGTAATACAGAATAATCACGTAATTACTTCTTTAAAGACAAAAAAAAACCAAAAAAAAAACAAAAAAAAAGAAAAAATTGCACCTTCCTACATTCCATATTCCATGTTACAATTCATACCTAGAAGCACTTTCCACACCAGTATACGATACATGGATGGAAGAGGAAACCTTTGACTAAATGTGCAAAGCTTCTCAATATCTGTAAAGAAATGAAAAGAAAAAAAACTCAGGACAAATTAAAATACGGTTATAAATAGGTTTGCATCTCTGACCCAGCTAAGTATGACAAACTTCAGATGCAGACTGACATTCCCTATTTCACCACACATTATCAACAACTGCTTTCACATTGGCCTGACTTACAGTAAAACTACTCCAGGTTTCATCAGGAGGAAGCTGGACCATTGTTATAGGCATTTTGTAAGGCGCATCACTGTCAAAACAATTAAGGCCTTTCTTAAAGGGACAACATTCATCTTTCTGTTCTGTCAGAGATGTGGCACTCCTCAGGGACCAACAGCAATAACATCTTCATTGCTTTGAAGTTAGATGGAATTGACAGCATGAGACAATGCATTCTAAGATTAAAATTGCTTTCCCTAAAAATCTTTCTGTTTCTTGGGCACAGAGAACAAGAGAAGGAAAAAAGAAGAAACAAGCAAGCTGACAAATCTTTAAGAGTTTTAAAAATCAGATTTCCAGATCTTTGAAAATCCAAGGTCAGCTAGCACTAACTGAGGGATTATTGGTAAAAGGTGCAAAACTTAAGTAAGTATTAAGGACAACAGATAAACATTTTCTATTTCTCCCTCCCCAGCCCCTAATCACCACGAAATAGAGCAAACGGTGAAATCAACTTGCCCAAACGATCATCCTTTAACAGAATTTCCAGCGATTTCTTTTCTTCAACTCCACGAAACCCCACTTTTTCATAATACACCGAGCGGAAGTTTCTCTGAGAGTCATCAGCCATGACTGATTCCTACTGGAGAAACAATTAATTCCTCTGAAGACTTAGAAGAATACATGGCAATTGCTTTAAGGTCAAGTAATTTTGCCCACTGATGTAAGTTTACTGCCTATGTCTCTACAGTATTAATAAACCCTACAGAATATTAAAATCTTCCAAGATTTTTTTTTGTCACATACTAACATAAACAATTACAAACATAATTTATTCTAAACAAGGTCTAAAGATATGAACTTTACAAACAATATTAAGAGATTTTAAAAAATTATTCACATAGTAAATTATGCTAAATGTCAAAAAGTTTTTTTAAAAATTGCTGGAGAAACAAGTACTTTATGCCACACTCTGTACTTCAAAACCAATATAAAAAAATACAGTTACAAGTCTGACAAAATTTTGACTACAAAAACCCTACTCAAGTAGAACTATTGCCCACATAAGTAAAATTATTAGGTTTCTTACTCACCAGCCAAGTCCTTGCTTAATCAGAAGCGAGGACAAGCCAGTGTTGGCCTCAGTGGCAGAGGGGTGACAGGGAAGAATAAGGCTAGGTGTGTAGGTTTCTTCTTAAGTTGCAGATACGAATTAAATGTTCATGTTGTTACCAGCTGCTGTAACAGCCACATCCTTGAGCTTGTTATTCCAGTACTAAAACCATATAAATGTCTCATCCCTGTAGTGGAAACAAAGGTAAATTCCAGTGAGTGCTCTGTGTATCATAACAACTGTAAATGACATTTCAATTCAGTTCAACCCGCTAACTATCAATTCTCTCTCCTCTGCAGGCCTGCAAACATGAGAAAGGTCTGTTTCCTAATTCAAAGGACTAAGAACAATCTTAACTTTTACATCCAGTGACAGCAGCAAAACTTCAAGAAAAATAATTTATTTTGACTAAAGAGCGGTGAATGACACATTGAGAAGTTTTTATAGTTAAATTCTTCTTTTCCCTGCAGATCCAAAGTACACATCAGGAGCAAAGCACTTAGATATAAATAAAAGCCACAATTTTATAGAGAGTGCATACATTTAAATTTGTATATCCAGAGGGTCTACTTGTGTTTCAAATCACATCTGGTTTTAGTGCTTTGTAGGATCAGGGTCAAGACCAGACAGCAAAATACAAACCAGCAAATTACTGAATCAGTGCTGAGATAGGCCAAATATTACAAAACCACCGAAAAAAGAAATAAATATGACTTGCAATACATTCCAGTCCCGCACTATCCTTAAGAAAATGACTCTGATATTCACATATGGTGCATTCAAGCCTCCACTGATCTGCGTGCTCACTGTTTACATTGTAGCCATGTCTAAAAGCAGACTTTAAATCCGATAGACACTCAATTACTTTAGAAATTTTTCAGATTTTCATTTACATTTTCAAGTTTTTAGAAGCTGAATTTCGTACGTATTATTTAGAAAAATATTTTTTAAAAATCCCCAAAACATGCCTAGCCCATACCACTTGTGGAAAAACGACAGGAGACACACAGAACAGGAACAATAAACATAATTTGAAAAATAACAGCATGACTTTTTAGCCAGGAATTCTATTTTAATAATTTTAAACTAGCACTATAACAGCAGTATGTTTTATTTACTCAGTGGTAAAAGGAGAAAGATAGTTTGCTTCCTCCCTCACAATTTAGGACTTGTATTTTCATGTTATACAAATGACCAACATTCCAATCTTTACACCTGTCTTCAATAAACTGGAAAAAGAAAGGGGGAAAACAAATCCTTAGCCAGCTCATTGGAAGTGTGCTGTACAGAAGTGTGCAATTAACTCGCCCTAGCGTCAATTACAGCATTTTCGGCCTCAACAGCGGCTCTCACGGTATCACTTAAGTGCCACTCCAGGCGAAGCAGCAGCGCCGCACAGGCCCGGGGTGCGGAGCCACCGCGCTCTGCCCCCAACCGAGCACCCTTCCCTCGCAGGCCCTGCCGGAGGCTCCCCCTACCCGGCCGTACCTCGGGGCTCAATTCTCAGCCTCTGTCACAGTCCCAGAGGAAAACAAGGGCACATCTGGCCAAAGGAATCAATGCACCCCGGGAACTCGGGCCGCGCCAAGCCCCCCGCGCCGCCCCCCAGCACTACGGGCAGACGGGCGCGGCCCGAGCGCAGCGTGGGTGCGGCGCATGCGCGGGCCCGTCCCGCCCCGGTGGCGGGCGGAGCGCTGGGGGCGGGCGTGCTGGGGCCGCTCGGGGCTCACCCGGTTCATCACGCATCCCGCCTGTGCTCCCCGCCACCCCTCAGCTCTATCCCTCTGCCCTCAGAGGGCATCCGTCCCTCAGAGCCGGCTGCCGGCATGGTGCGGGTTGCGCTGGGGGCTGCACCGCGTTGTTTGTTGTAATAATGGGTGTGCTCGGCGCTTTTGCCCACATCCGCGGTGACTCCAAGGACGCGTTACTTAGAGAGGCCTCTGGGAAGCGAAGTGCATTTCGCAAAACCGACATTTGCTCAGACGCTTGTGATCAAAGTACTGGATGCTAAATACCCTGCCCCTCAAAACAAATAAAGGACCTACATCTCGCTGCTGAAAGCCTCAAAAATCAACCTGTGTTGCTAAAACTGTGGGACACCAAACTAGTAGTGTGGTTTTGGTTCGGGGTTAGGGTTCTCTTGTAGTTGTTGGTGATGTTTATGTCTAGGACCTTGCCAGCCCCTCTGTGTGATTGCAAAGACCGGGCAGCTTCTCGCAGCAGGAGTGGAGTTTTCAGCTCGCAGCCCCTTTCCAGGAGCAGAAACTTGAACGAGGCCATCGAGTGTCTCAGTTAGCTGCAGCAAGATTTTGAAGTGGTAGAATCACAGAGCCAATTAGGTTGGAAAACACCTTTGAGATCATCGAGTGCAACCTTTGATCAAACACCACCTTGTCAGCTAGACCAGAATGCCAAGCTCAGCCTTTCCTTCCAGGGACAGTGACTCCATCGCCTCTCTGGGCAGCCCATTCCAATGTTTAGACATCCTTTCTTGTGAAGAAATTCTTCCTTGTGTCCAACCTGAAACTCGAGAGAGGAGGCTGACCCCCACCTGGCCACAGCCTCCTTGCAGGCAGCTGTAGAGAGCCATCAGGTCGCCCTTGAGCCTCCTTTAATCCAGGCTAAACACCCCCAGCTCCCTCAGCTGCTCCTCACCAGACTTGTGCTCCGGAGCCTTTCCCAGCTTTGTTGCCATTCTCTGGGCCTGCTCCAGCACCTCAGCATCATTCTTGAACTGAGGGTCCCGGAACTGGGCACAGCACTGGAGCTGTGGCCTCCCCAGTGCCAGAGAGAGAAGACAAGGCAGCTGCTGAGGTTATGGGGCCTATTTTCAAATGCGCAGAACATCCCGTTGTTTTAATCTTGCCCCACACTTTCGAAGTAGCCATGGAGAAAGCACACCCTTGCAGAATGGGCAAGGCTTTTGTCAAACCCAGCTCACGCAGGAGTGTGTTTTTTGTTTCATCAGTACGAGTCCTAGCAAATCTTGGAATAATTCCGCTCAGCAGCAGGTGGCAGGCTGGTTCCATTTTTGGTCACTTGAGGCCTCCTCAACTCGAATACCTCTTTCATCGATAGATGGCACTTGTCTCGGGATGAGAGCTGTTCTGTGGTGTTAGGAGCTAACCAGTATCACATGGTTCAGGAAACAGCTGCTGAAATTAAATCTCGTGTAATTTTCAATCATTAGTTGTTGGCCTTGTCAAGACGTATGACATAGCTGTAGTGGCGTGGAGGAAGCCTGAAGCTAACACAATTTATTTTGGCACTAATTTATAGTACAGGAAATACAGAATGTTAACAGAATGGTATGCCATTGCTAAAAATGCCCAAACATAACTAGGTTCTGAAAGATTTAGCTGCATAAAAATACAGCATAAAATCAACAATAAAATTAATGTTCTTCCCCTAGTAAAGTTTCTAAACCTCATATATAGAAAGCTTCTTATACACAGAGATTTTCTTAATGGTGCCTGTTTCTAACATAACAGGTTATAGTGAGATCAGTTGTAAATATTACATAAATATTTAAGTCAGTGGGAAATGAATTAAAGAATTTGAGATTTTTCAAAACACAAATGGAATTAAAAGCATATGTTGAGCACGAACTGCTATTGACTATAACAATTATTATGTGGTGACACATCCACAAAGCAAACCAAAGATGACTAACCTATTTTTTGAGTTGGGCTTTCTTACTCTAACAGCCTTTTTATCTTTTAACTGCCCTTCTACATCCACCTGCACTTGCCAAGTGACTCTGTATGATCTAACTCAGTGTTGTAAAGCACACAAGTGACTCATGACTTACATATTTAATTTAAAACATTTCATATTTTCATAAACTGAATAATAACCTTATTTTCCCTTTTCTAGGGTCATAAAGTGTCTTCATTCTTGTAGAGATAATCTCTTTCTTGCCACTGAAAATGAAAGCAGAACTTAATCATTTATAGCTGCTACTGTCAGTCAGCCAAGTGGAGGACTCTGCTATAATAAAATTGATTAATACATTGTTAATCAGTGATACATAACTAGGCATTTATCCAAACCATTATAACCTAAACATTTAATTCTTTTAAACTGCAATAACATCAGAAAAGGTAGCACACATAAAGGATAAAAGGGAAGCAGGTTTGGAATTGGCTTGGGATTATCTGAGATAGCAGAGCCAAACAAATTAGTACCCTGCTAGCATACTTCATCTCTTGGTTTTGCCTGTGACTGTGAGTATTACCGTGCTTGCATTTTGAACTGATATCTTAATATTGCTCCAGTGAATTACTCATTGACATAAAAGGTCACATGAGAAGGAAGCCAAACAGGCACTGTTAATGTATTTTATTGCAAAATATTAACTGCATTGTGCTCGTGTTTCTTCATGAATACTTTTGCTGTTAAAGCTGCACTAATTTTCTGTGAACAATGTGCTGCTCTTGGAAAGTCAGTTCAGTCTGTCCTGTGTGACTGACCTATAAGTGGATCAGAATTATAAATGAGAAGCACACCTTGTTGTGTGAATTTCTCAAAAAAGGGGAAAATGCAAAGCAAGGAAATGTAAATTTTACACAGCATGGAGGTCCATATTTGTATGGCATTATGACACAAGGATGTAACATACAAAGAATAAGTCAAGTTTTCATGTGGGTTTCATTTGCTCTAAACTGATGGAAGATGTTCTACTTTAAAAAAAAGACACTTGTCTGATAGTATCTTCACAGTGTGTCAGATTCAGTGATTCCAGCTTGCTAATGCACCATCCCTTGTCATCCCTTGTTGCTGTCATAATAGGAAATGATTGATGCTCAGGAAAGAAGTTACAAGTTGGGTCATTTCAGCTTTTCTAAGATATCATCTCATGTTTTCTCAGAAGCATGAATATTTCCAGATGGAGAGTAGGACTGTGTTAATGGAAAGGACAATTTACTTACACATTCACATAACCTTTTCATTATGAAGATCAGCAGATGTGGAAAAGCTTGGCCCCATTTCCTGGCCAAAACAGCATCAGTCGGCTGTTTACATTCTACCTGAGAGAAGAATGCAAATGTTGGCACTATTAATGTTCACAACTCAATTCCTTGTTGAAGTCAGATAGAAGAAATATAACACTCCGAGGTAAAAAAATTGCAAAGCTCTTTGGCATCAAAGGGGAATTCAGCCTTTCATTTTAGCATGGAGGCACAACAGGCAAGTCTGTCTCCAAGCAGACCAAACACTGTCCCTGTAATCATGAACACGCATCCCTAGATGACAGCAAGGAAAAGGCTTACAGGGCTGAAAATAGCAAGAAGAGCAGCTGAACTTGGAAATCTGAGTTCAAATGTGTCCTACTTCTGTGTTTTCTCATCCTGCTAAAAAAAGAGTGTTCTTCAGAGGTGACAGGGTATTGTCTGCAAAGATATACAGAAACTGCAAGACAATTATGAAGGAAAAAACCAACTGTTGTTGCTTGCTCCAAATGTGAAGGGGTTTTTTTAAGATTATATTAGCAATTTTTTAGGATTACGTCTTCTGGATTCTAGACATAACTTTGATTTGTTAATCAGCTGTGCCCTAATTATTCTTCTACCAACCTGATTACTAGCTGTGTTAAGATTGACATTTTTGCCTGATAAAGGCTTCCAAGTTTTTAAATAGCACCAAACACATGCTTTGTGCTGCCACTGAGCGTGGCACATTTGGGGCACTACACAGTAACTAATAAACAGTCCCAAATAATATTATATTGGGTTTGTTATTCTTTACTTGAGAATGAACAATGAGGTGACAATGAGACAAAGGTTGGTCAGTTGTAAGGACAGTGGGAAAATCAAATAAGACATATTGAGCAGCCTAATCAAGAGTTGTGGTATTTGGATGAGGTATAGTTATTATGATCCCTATATATGGTTAGAGGTGAGGCAAAAATATGCAGGTGTCTGCAACAAAACGCAAAACCAAGTAGAAATTAGGAATGTGCTTCAGTCTTGGCAATATTTCTCTTTGTACCAAAGCTGTAAATGTGCCCAGAAGCCAGTTCAAGGTCACAAGTTGCATATGGTAATTAGATTCGTTGATTACAGGGGTGGTGGATGCCCCATCCCTCAAAACACTGATTGTCAGGTTGGATGGGGGGCGGAGTTACCTGATCTAGTTGAAGGTGTTCTTGCTCTTTGTGGGAGAATTGGTCTAGATGAGCTTTACAGGTCCCTTCCAACCCAAACTATTTTATGATTAAGCTTTGCACCCCATTTCTACTCTCCTCAGCCACAACCTGTGCTGAGAACAGCACCCAAGTAGCTGCCGGTCCGTTTGACCACAGATACAAATTCATAGCTCCACCCTGCTGCCTAGGCCCAAAGACAGGAGCCCAACCCAGTAGCTTCACCGGGACCACTGATGTAAGGGTGAAAGGATTGGATCCAACCAAAGCAACCCAGCAGACACAGCACTCATACCTCCAAAGAATAATTTGTCATTTAATCGTTTTCTTTCAGGATGCCTGCCTGCCCAGGAGGAGGGCAGCCCTGTGCACAAGCAGGCTTTTGATCTCAGTGAAGCTCAGAGGACTTTGCTAGTGCATTCATAGGATTCAAGGATTGAGCAACAACTAATTAATGACTCAAAATTATATCAGTCATGGTTTGCAGGCTTGTTTTAATATATGAAGACAAGCTGTAAAGCTGGAATGGTGGACGGGTATTTATTTTGTGACAGGACAAAGTAGTCTCCCCCTCAGTACTGACACTGACGGTGATTTTCTGTCAGCCTTCTAGGTCTGCATTCCTGTGTTTTTTAGAGGTAGTGTCAATGGCCTGCTTTAATGCAAAGTTGTAGAAATCACAGGATGATTTACCCCACCAATTTCCGAATTCCACCAGATGATAGCAACGATTTGCAGCCGTTGTCATTGAGAACTTGCTGTTGGGAACTGAAAGCAATGTTCTGAAGCATTTGAGGCCAGAAATCCTTGTCAAGCTGAGCATTGTGAGCTATAGGGTGCAGGCAGATACACCCCTCTAACATCCTTTCTCAAAACACACAACAGGAAGTGCAGCTTTTTGCTACCTGATTGGTTATTCTAGTGATATTCTGGTCAGCACATGGATCTGCTGCTAATTTTTATCAGCTTGGTTTTAAAATCATTTCATGGAGAGTGCAGTCTCACCTTCCTCTCCATAGCTGGAACTGCACAACATGTATTTCAGATAGCTGTGAAACTGCTGGTATAGGCTTTGGTGCTGGTAGCACTGTTCTAAACAGATGAATTTGAACACAGAATGTGCAGCCAAGCCCAGCTTATTTGATATTCACAAACTGCAACAGCATATTAGGCATTAATTATATATGACTTATTATATTAATTATAATGAATGAGAATTATATTAGGTTTGAGAACTATTTAAAGGGAACTAGAAATTAAAGCAGCAGGATGTGGATGTGGCTGTCATAGACTTGTTCTGCATGGCCTTGAGCAGCACGGGTTGCCAGTCATCTCTAATTTTCAAAAGACAAGGTGAAGGTAATGGTATGTGCCTTCTTTGTGAAGCCAGTGAAATCCTGTTATAAACAGAAATATTTACTGTAATTTCAAATCTTACAGTACTAGTTTTAAAATCACAGAATCATAGAATGGTTGGGTTGGAAGGGGCCTTAAAGATCATCTAATTCCAACCCCTCTGCCATGGGCAGGGACACCTTACACTAGACCAGGTTGCTCCATATCCCATCCAGCCTAGTCTTGAATAGTGACAGGGGTGGGGCATCCACAACTTCTTGGGGCAACCTGTTCAGTGTCTCATCATCCTCACAGTAAAGAATATAAAAATCATTTTATAAAGCTAAATAGTTCTGACCATTTCATCCATAAAAGGAGGAAAATCCTACCAAAATCTGCTTTAAAAACAGGTTAGAAGCTACAAGTAAAAAAAAAAAAAAAAAAGAGGGAAATACATTAGAGAGTAATCTCACCACCTTCACTTCTGCCTTCACCTTGCCAGCTGCAAAATGGGAATAATCACAACAGCTCATTTTGAGGGGATTTGTTAATGTTTATAAGACACTTCGTATGTGTGAAGCAGTACAGACAAAGTTTGCCAAACATGGGTGGATAGCTGGGAGCTTTGTCAATTCAGTAAGTGACTTAGTCCTTTCTTCTTCACAGAGGCCCTGGTCCTACAGTAGGCCTAGAAAGAAATTCATTCCAGGTATCAAGGTCTGTAAGCCAAAAGGGCAAGACATCTCCCAGAAAGTTGTTTATGCTGTCATAGAACTGCATGCAAAAGGCATAGAACAGTGAATAGAAAAAATAGTCCATTTTAACAAAAAATCTTGTGCTGAAAGAGCTTGGCACAGTTTATACCTGCATTTCCTCACACCGCACCACAGACAGACTCCTTTCTTAACACACAGGTTTTGTAATACCAACCTCCTTCCATTCTGCCAATCAGTCCTCAACACTCAGCTGCATCCACAGCAGCTGAGGAAGCATTGAGGCCCACCCTCTGCCACTAAGGCCTATTGGCACAGAATGCCAATTATTAATTTCATAATCACCAAAAAAGAGGGTGGTTTCAAGCAGTTTGCTTAGTGGGAATCATATCTGCCGTGTGCTAACTTCCTAACAGTGCCACAGAAAGGGTCTAGACAAATATAAGTTGATCTAAGCCAGAAATCATACTTGGGATGTTTCTAATAATTAACAGGATAAAGTCAATCATCAAAGGCCAGGAAAGTTCTGGTTTCTTCTGAATCTGCTTTTTATCCTGATTCTCATTACCTTATCTAACATTCTGATTACCTTCCTTCTTGAGCTGGAGAGCTTGTCACAACTAGTAATCTTTTCATCACAGGTACTTCCATAAGATGCATAGCTAGCATCATTGAAAAGGAGGGTTAAAATAGAAAATCTAGCCATTCAGGGATGGCATTGGGAAAATAAAGAAGCCTGTCAAGCACCATTTCCATTTCCAACTATCTCTGCCTTCTCAAAATCTGAAAAGTGGGTCTCAGCTTTTCCAGGTTTGGCTGCAACACCATGTAAAACTTACTTGCACAAGTGACAACACTGATTGCATTCAGAGACTGTTGTCATTGCCTGGATGGGATCTGATAATCTGCGAAAGCCTTTAGTCTGCAAGATATGGTTAACAGTGAAAGGCAGAATCATTAAAACAGACTGGAGAGGGCTGTGAAACATTTCTCTAGAATCTGTATATACACTACTTCCATGTCTGGAGGAGGGGCTACTTCAGAAACACTTGCTTACATGTAAATCCTTTTGTAGGGACATGCAGAACTTAAAATTGTTTTCCTCTATTAGCTTTTTTTTTGGACCTGTTTATTATTTTGTAGTTACTCTACCAACTCTTTGATCTGATCAAAAAAGCACATTTCTGGCAGTCAGCAGAACTGGTTTCTATTTACATTCTGCTATTAGAGTGATTTGGAATAAATTTCTGTTGACAATGACTCAGACCAGGGAATTGTTCTGCCTGAAAACTAACCTAGTAAAAACCTCACAATGTTAGTTTTCAGCTTAATCCATGACTGTGTTAACCAGGTGGCCACACACATTTTCCCCAGTGCCTGTACCCAGGGAAGGCAGGAACAAGCAAGAGTGGTGCCCTGGGCCTGGCAGCAGCTCTGCCTCATCTCTCAGGAACTGTTTGTGGAGCTGCAATGATTAATTTTCAAGCAAAGATGTGGTGCACACCAGGGTTTGTGGTGATAAATGCAGTAGTTGGAGCACTCCCAAGGCGAAAATACATTAGAAAAGGCACTATGTGCAGGACATGATTTTAGCTTGGACTAGGCCCATGCTCTGGGACAGGTGACAGGTCTGGTGACTCCAAGGGCAGCCTGCTAGGGACCACTGGTGGAAATTTCCTCCTTCCATGTTGAACATGGTGACTGCAGCTGTGACCAGCACATGAGCCCCAGCAGACTGAGCAGAGGGGCACCTTCTCCCAGCCTCCAACCCAGGAAAGACTGCCCTAGGAAGAGCCGTGCTCTGTCACCCCATTGGAGCTCTGCTGGGGTAAAGCCCTGTTGTCCTGGGCATCACCTGTGTCAGCTCTGAAACACAGGCTTTCCACTGGCCTCACAAAAGATCTCCACAGCTTTCCACTGCCCTAGAGGAATAAATAGCAAAGGCATTAAGTGAGTTTTCTCTTTGGCACAGCAGCATGTTTTAATAACCCCTGCCCCAGCAAACTCTTCATTGCCAAAGAGAACAATGCAATGCATTTAACATTCTTCTGATTAATATTTATGGCTACAAGCCACCCATTGTTTTTACTGCATAGCTGCTAATCAATAGGGGCTCCAGAAAACAGCAGGACAAGCCAGGGTAAACTGTAGAAGCCTTGGTTCTTCAAAAACTAGGGAAAATAGCAAGAGGTCTTCCCCCTCACCTAGGTTTTTGCCATTTAAAAGCAGAACTTTTACTTGGGTTCATAAATCTACACTTAAGTGTCTCAGTGTGCTGACACAGGTTTGGAAATGTTTATCTTAGCACTTAGGCAGCCTTATTAGTGTGGAATGTTTATACTTGCTCCTGCATTTTCACTTACCTGTACAGTTATATATTATGCACTGGAAAGCTGTACTAATAACCCCCCTGTACCTCCAACACACTTTCACAGTAATTGCTCCCCCAGGTGCTGTTTTCCAGAGATTTCTAAGTTTTAGCCTTTGAAAGACAAGGAGGCCTTTGTATTACCCTGAAGTTGATGGGAAAAGATATACCATGAAATTTGGCCCTATTCTAATTCAGTGCCTAATTGGTTGGTTGAGGATGGTGATCCAGAAACCTGAGCAAGGTTATACTACATGGACAAGGCAAACATTAAACTGTAATTCCTGAAGACCTGGGCACTGATGCTTCCTTGCCTTGTGCTTTTCTTCTCTTCAGACTAAAAAAATAATGTGTATTAAAACTGATAAAGAATATTTCATGTGCATATAAACATCAGTACATCTTTACAGTATGATAATTGCAGTGGTAGCAATAGAAGTTGCTAACATGTCACATTTCTATGATGAAACCATACTGTAAATTTTATATAAAATATACCAAGTCTGTACATTTTTATATATATGAAAAATACACAGTTTACAAGATTATGTGATCTGAGGGTAGCGTGCATTGTAAGTGATGATGATTTCCCATTCCTTCAGATTTGTGCCTCGGATTTACACACTTTCATAGTGCTTGGGAATGGAGTGTGCACTGACACAAGTAGAATCCAGCATCTTTCTGTTTGGTCTGCTCTAAAAAGCAGTGTAGGAAATGCTCTATCCTTTTTACACATCAATCACAGAGGCAATAAATCTTCCCTCAGATCCCAGAATTTTTTCTCCTTCATAGCCAAGTGAGGTATTATTCAGCAACAGAGGGGCTGGGATAAGAAGATCCTTACAAGACTTCAGATACTCCCACACACCAGGGAGAAAAGAAGCACCAGATAAGCAGACAGCTCCTGGCAGATGGGAGCAAGGATGGAGGTAAGCCTGGGGAAGTCACTGGAGAGAGCTGGCGACTGGGAAGGCAAAAAACATTCCACAATACCAGTGGTCAGGTAGGAAAGGGATCTCCAGGTTGTGCTGGAAAAACGAGTGAAAGGATCCAGAAGAAAGAGAAAATTCAGGAGAAAGTATCTCCAGGTGGCAGGGACAGTGGGGGAATGTCCCAATTTTGCTTTGATATTGGACTTAATTGCATCCTTTGGCAACAAAAGCAGCTGTGCCTTCAAGACACATCCCCCAACAGGCACTAGTTCAGTCTCTGCCATACATAAAATCTTCAATATGAGTGTTAAATGGGTGTTAGACTTCATTCTTCCTCTCTCTCCATCAAATCCCTGCCTCCAAGCACAAAGCCCATGTATTTTACTCTGATATGCTGAACTTAACAGGCAGGCCAGAAACCAGGCAGAGGTGATGGTGATTACACACACACATGCCCCCCAAAATACATGTGTGGGGAAAGACCACAGAGAGCTGGGATCACAACCTTTTACATCTTTATTTGCCAGTTAAGATCCTTTTATTCCATCAATGCAAATATGCAGAACAGCAGGAAACCATGTTTTAAGCAGCACATACCAGTTGGCTGAGAATAAACTAACTACATTCCCCAAGCAATGTAAAAGTAACAATGCACATCATCTTCTAAAAGAAGAAACAAACAGATATTGCAGCCGAGAGGCACAGCAGGCAGCTTCCGTACAAAGTAGTTTGGCTGTTTAAAATGCTAGAACCAGTCCTTGCCCATTTCTCCAACCCCACCCCCAAAAGTCCTAGTATAATTTAACCACTCTTTTCTTTTGCTATCTACATAATATATAAAATATAAACTCTGTTTACTTATAACACTTACTTTTCTTGATAAATAGCTCTTTAAAATATCTACTGTACATATGTCCATGCGTTGACATTATATATATATATATAACATTTATATACGTACGTATGTCTGAAAAACAATAAATATATACTTAATATTGACACAGCAACAAACTGAACATTTTCTCATTTTCAAAATCAAATAAAAGCAAACCAGTGGGAGAGAAACAGTGAGTGTCGCTTATGAAGCACAGCACAGCAGGGAGCTTTGATTCCTGGCTGGGCACTCGGAATGCCTGTACTTGAGCAGTTATGGTGTTCACCTATCCTGTAATGGACCTGTGTTAAAAGTCACTTCAAGTTGTAGTCAGCCACCCTGTATGCCATGTGTAACACAGGCTGAGCAGGAGCTCAGTGGGTAACAAGGGAGGCTCGCCTCCAGGTTTGCAGTGGAATGAGGAACAGAGAGGGCAGGGAAGTGAGTCCAACGGCTGACATAAAAAACAAACAAACAAACAAACAAATAATGGACAGCACATGGCTGGAAGGTCATAAATAACCAAGGTAAACAAGTCAATAGAGTTAAGTGCTTTTAAAGATGATGGCTGGCATTGCTGCAAAAAGTGTCTTGATGATCTGTTGCCAACTCCATGGAATGAATCAGTTTTCCCACTGCCACAAGAAGACACAAATGAAACCCAGAAGGCCAAATTCAGATGCTAAAAATGGGGTCACTCTAAGACACTGTGAGGGGTACACGTTCAGAGCTGAACCTGTCCAAGGGCAGCTGAATTCACTGAATGTCCTTAAACCAAATGGGTAAGATTTTTAAAGCATGGATTTAAAAAAAACAAAAAACACAACCCCCCCCACACCTAGCCCCAAACAGTTAATTTCACACATGCCAAAACATAATAAAGATTTTTAAAACCATTCATTTCAAAATAGCATTCTTTAAAAATGGAACTTAATCCCAAAATTAAAAAAAAAACAACAAAGTAAATAAATACCCTTATACAAACATGTGTTCAGTTTTAGATTGACCATAGCCATTCTGTTTATTCATTTTATTCAAAATGCTGAATAAAAGCTATTTCAGTCTGATCTGTGCTGATATCCTTCTTTCCCCAACCCCAAGGCCTTGATCTGGCAGCTTCAAAAAAGACATTGCTTGTTTGGACTGTGGCTTCATACACTCATTAAGTCATGAGGTTTTGACATCAGTTCATGAATGCAGCATTATGTGTAGTCCCATTTACTTAAAAATTTCTTCTTTTAGTGAGCAAATGGAAGTGGGCGGTTAAGGGGAAATTATTTTTATTGGACAGACTTCACCCTGCAGCTCAAGAAAGAGGAAATTTTAAAGCAGATTAAGACTGCCAAATATTATTGTCACACTTCATGTCTAAAATTTACAAACTTTTCTCCCCAAGAGTAACAACTTCAACAACAACAAAAAGAAACTGCTGTCCTGAATAATCCTGCCATTTCACAACTGGCCCCAGATACTCAGAGATCACTGCAGAGGTCCAAAGTCCAGTGCTGAGTTTCATACATATTACGGGTACATCACTGGGCCACTGGAACACCAAGCCAGTGTAGAGTATCTGCACAAAGCCAGAACTTTGGCTTGTAAATACAGAACTTAACAATGAATAGACTTCATAATGAGTGGTATTTTATGCTGAAGGACATAAATAAAAGTCAAATACAAAAATTCCCAGCAAGAAGAAGTTCTGTCATCACTCATTTCTGAATCTCTGCAAAAACAACATCAAGATACTATGTTTACCTTTACCTATTAAATAAAATATGCCTTTTCTTGGTAGATCAGTGAGTCATTTCAAATTGTCTGGGTCTATGCCACATTTCTATGGACACAAAAATAAATAAGGAATTTAATTGTCCTTGTGCTCTGACCACATGCAGCAGAAAAGCCTCCTTTTTTTGAATGGCTGAACTCCCAGGACAGCTGTTCACTTGTACAGTCACTTTTTTGAAAGTTATGGAGAAGAAGGGAACACTTAGTACAAAGTGGATAGTGCCTCTGATTGCCCGATGCTGGCTGGGCAGGGATTTCTCGTGCTTCCAGCCAAAGCAAAGGATGAGCTCCAGAGCAGCCCATCCTAAGCCGAAACTCATCAAGGTGTGGCCCAATTCTCTCCTGTGTTGGCTGCATGGGTAAAGTCCCCTCATCTCTACTTGGTATTTTCTAACTACACAGCCAAAGAACTACCGATTTAACACACGCATGGTGCTAGATATAGGAAACCCCAAGCTCCCGCAGAGTCCTTTTGCTTCCATGTAGGACTTCACCAAGATCAGCACTGAGGATGTGCATATCCAGCAGGAGTATGGGACAGTCTGCTTCCCCAAGGGCAGGGTCCCTTCTTGGGCTCCCACACACAGAGATGGAGCAAGGCTGCTGCTGTCACCCTCAGGAAGTGCAGCCCTCACCCTCCATACCACCAGCATATCCTCCCTGCAGGGTAGGCACAGAGGTACCAGCCTGCGGGCACCTTCCTGCTGCTCCCTGCTGCAGTCACCACCTTTCCTTTGGGCACATTTAAGGAGTTCAGTTGTGCCTTGCTGTTCACACCTGCCCTACCCCTGGTGTGAATCCCAATGCAATTCACATGGGAATTAAGACACCCTCTCCCAGCTGACTGTCCCAGCACGGGAACAGAGCCCTGCAGAGCAGCAAAGCTCACCCATTGGCTCTTTTTGTCTTTGGCAACAGACCATAACGATCGGTATCCTATGCGCACAGGCTGATGGCAAAGGAAAGAGCCTCTCCAACAGCAGCCCTGGGAAAGAGGAATGAAATTTCTTATCTAGTGTCTGAACAAGCTCATCTGGGGGCTACTGTAAATTCCAGCAGTAGCCGCAGTTTGGCTCCTAGGCCTGCACCAATTTAGCAGCATTCATCTCAAACCTTGTGGCACAGCATTAAAAGTGCAATTCCAAATACATGTTTCCTGGGATGGTACCACTTCTGAGCTCAGTTAAGTACATCTCTGCTATCTGCTGCCCAACTTTCTAAACTCAACTTGAACTCCAGAGGCTACTTAGGGCAAATTCAATGTATTTTCAACTGCACCAAAGGAGCAGAGGGCTGGATGCTGCCAAGAAAAATCCCAGACTATAAAGAAAATATTTGTCAGAATAATAATACATATTCAATAAATACACCAATTCTTTCCTCCTCCAAGCTGGGTGGAAGTTTAGTATGTTTACACTTGACACTGCAGCACCTTCACCTCCTAGAGAATGGAAAAACTGCTGTACAATCCTGAATGTATGCAGCTCCTGCTGCCATCCCAGGTAGGTAACATAAATGTAGCATCTCTTGTTACCATTAGAAGAGGAGGTCCCACCCTGTCCCTGCTCTCTCTGGGCCCGCACAAGGAGCTGTACAAGATTCGACCCATTTGCAAGCCAGAACGAACAGCAGCATCAGATGTCTGCGTAACCAAAGCACTGGATTTTCTTTCTGCTACATCAGTAGGTCTGCACAGAGGATGGATGATGCCTGTTACCTAAACCTTTGGATCTGGGGCAGAAAGTCTGAGCTCAGTAGTACTATCCTTACTCACTGTGTCTCGCCTGTTCACTGCAGGGGCGGGGAAAAGGATTCCAACTGGCATCACAAAACCCAAAAAGACAGGGAAAAGAAGAAAACACAGAGAGGAAACACAGCCAACATTTGTGAACCATAAAGAAGTGCAAAGACGTGAACAGCAACTCCAGCACAATCACCAAACCACTGAGAAGCAAGATTCACAAACATTTTGGTCCATGTTTGGTTCCACTTTTGGATGATGTTTAACTAGACATGGTTAATTATCCACCAGGCTTGCATTCATGACTTGAACTAGCCACTCTTTTCAGTAAATGGGTTTTGCTTCACTGTATGAAAACTCTCTTGATCCCCTTGGGGGTAATTCTATTTTTCAGGAGACAGGTGATTTCTTGATCAAATCCTCTCTTCTGTGTTACTTACTTTTCGGGGCAGGAACTGGATAGCAAAGTATATACCATGACAGTTGCAATGGGAAATTCCTACTGGCACAGATACTACCTCTGGAATTCTCAGAGAAACACATTTTAAAGAAAAACAACCAAACTTGTCAAGGGCTGCTTCCAAGAAGGAATGATGAAGCCTTGCCCAAGGTTTTATCAGAAACAGCCCCAGAGAGAGTTGCTAGAACTGGCAGAACAACATGGATAGAAATAATTTTCCCCTAGGGTGCAGTTTTGCAGTATTACATTATTCCTTCATCAGTCACACTACTACACTTAGGGGACTATTTAATGAAAGGTCATGTATATGCTCCTGAAATATTAACCACACATGAGTAATTTTGGGCTGGGAGTCAAGTTCCTAACTTAAGCCACATCGAAAATTTAGAAGCCAAAATTCTCTGCAAAGGAGGAAGACAGGCATTTCCAGTGGGCACCTCTTTCTATGTTAATCCTAGGGTCAAGTGAGTCAGCCTTTGCAGAGCTCTCTCTGTATTGACTTGCTGATCAGAACAAGACATCCAACTCTGAGCTGACTAAAGGCAGATAAGATGAACAACACTATTGATGCCCTCCTGTTCAAAAACATTTTTTCTCTTTAGATTTACTGCTCATCCCAATGTTCTCTTATTTCCCCATGACAAAATTAACAAAAAAGCCTGAAAAGGTTTTTCTCAAGTTTAATATGTTTTAGTGCTATATGCTTGTGTTCTACTTTTTTTACTATCTGAAGACCTAGTGCTGTAAACACATCAGCACTGGAGCAGCTTTACACAGAAAAACAGTATCCCTGTTTACTGGGATAAATCATGTGCCTTTCACTATAGTCTTTCAAGAAGATATTCTCAAAAGAGTAATTATTTCAAGACTGCAGTCTAAAATATGAAAAAGAAGAACAGGACAAACAGCAAAAGAGTTTGTCCACCCCTGCACTGGTGACAGGGAATGATTAATACAGTACCAGTAGCTGGCCACTTTAAGGAGGTGAGAAGGCTGGGGGTCCTATGTAGTTTTTTCTCCTTGTAAATAGATGGGAATTTTTCTCATTCCTTTTGTTTTTCACTCACACTCACCACTTGGTGGAGGTGAGAACTTCTGGGTTGAGGGATATGAAATTACATGTTGGTGTGCATCTCTCAAGTGAGTTCACAGTGGTTTAAAAGAACACTGTTCATCTAAATTTCCATATGGTTTTGGGTTATAGTCCTACTGTTTCCCACCTAAAACCAAAATGCATGACGAATTCATTCAAAAGTCAGTCCCAAACACAAAAAATTTTGTGCAAATCTTTGTAACACTAGCCTGAGTTCGGCTCTATAATAAACCCCATTTATCACTACTGTGTCGTGCCACCTGCCATCCATGAAGGTTTTCCACCACCCATTTTAATCCGAAAACCCGTGACACTGACACTTACCAAGAGCTCACAGAAGACCCTCCCTCCCCAGGTACCCAAGCATATGGACTGTGGTTGAGGACCACTTTGTTTTGAAAGCCACACATTTTCCTATTTAATTGTGCTTTAAAACAACAACAAAAAAAACCAAAACAAAACAAAAAAAAAAAAAAAAAACAAACCAAATAAAAAAAAATTACTAAACCAACACAGAGAAGCTCCTAACAGGCTGTATGAAAAGTGAGCTGCCAAGATTTTCTGAATCCTGCAACACTTTCACATCAAGTCCTGTTACTCTGTGTGTTGGTTGGAGGTGTAGTAATACAGCATGGTGGTGTCAGCTGTCACGGTAGGAACCATTCATGTCAGACACTACAGAAAATTTAACGACATGACAGTACCTTCACAGCCCTCTGGTAGGTAAGGAAAATCTAAAAGGATCTTCCCAACCTTTCACAGTAAACACAATTGGATAATCTAAAGCACCTGCAAGCAGGGGATGAGTCCGTGATATATCTTTGCAATCAGCCAGCTAATACTGTTACTAAAACAGTTAAGTTTATCAGCTCTTAAGTCTCCTGTCTGTTTTAGGCATTTTGAAGGACCATATCAGTTTGGCATTTAGCTGCCAACAGATTTAACTGATCCAGACACTGTATTTCCTTCTCCTGTAATCCTCAGCTAAGACACCCAAGCCCTTCACATGGCTGAACTATCATCTCCTTCAAGAGCTGTCTGGCTCCTATTCATTCCTAGGAGCTCAGAGGAGCTAGCAGTACAGAGACATCCTGCTCTTCCGCATGGCTTCACTGATCAAGTATGCCGGGCTCAGTTCTGGCTCCTCAGTCATGATTGAAATGTTCTGCCACTCCCCCAGCTGGTTTGACTTTTTAATGGTGTCCACCACACACAGGGCGTACAGACAGTCGTCAAAAGTGGCAGCCATCGTAAGGGGTCTCCCATCCCAGGTCCTCCTGTCGTCCTGGTCCTCAAAGGCCTGCCGGACAGCCTGGACCATCTTAATGGTGCCCCGCAGATAGGGGGATGGGATGTCACTGAAGGCTTTCTCCGGAAGCAAGGAGTTGCTGACGGGTGTGGAGTCCTTCAGCAGGAGCTCCCGCTGAGGAGAGCTGTTGCTCTGTCCGTACAGATCAGTGCCTATCACAATGAGCCGTCCCGCCGAGCCCACCACGATAATGTCCTGTTTGAACTCTCCCGGGATGTTGAAGTTGAGTGTCACCGTGCAGCACACGCCCCCTTCCAGGACCATCTGAAACGTACAGAAGTCATCGCTGGTGATCTGCCGGATGCCCTTGATGTGGTCCGTCTGCTTCACAAAGGTCTTGAGCAACCCGTGCACCTTCACGGCCTTCTGGCTGGTGAGGAAGGTCAGCAGGTCGATGATGTAGGTGCCAACCGAGTGCAAGCCCCCGCCTCCCATCAGGTCGTCACAGCTCCAGTTGTATTTCTTGCCCAGCAGGCTCCCGCTGTGGACCTGCACCTCGCACACCAGCAGCTCCCCCACGTAACCCTCCTGGATCAGCTGCTTCATCTTCACAAAAGCAGGCAGGAAGCGCAAAACGTTCCCCATGATGCTCATGAGCTTTGGGTAATAATGAGCCGCAGTCATCATCCTAAAGGCATCCAGGGGAGTCGCCGTTCGGTCACAGATGACGTTCTTCCCAATGCCTGAAACAGTGAAAAAAGAAAATCATCAACAAAGTTTTTTCAGTAAGCTGAAAGCCTCAAGGCTATACTTAAAGACTAAGCCAAGGAGAAAGACCCTTAAGAGAGTAACACCATATTGAAATGCTTTAAAGGCACAAAGACGCACTCCGGCATGCTTCCAAAATATATATATGAATTTCTTAAGCACCACAGTGAAAATGTGTTCCTTTTTATTTTCAAAATGAACTCCTGTCTAAAAAGAGCTCAAAGGTGAGGGTCTGAACAGAAAAAAGTAAACTCCCTTCCAGGAGCAGGTATGAAACCAATCACCCACCTCAGCCATCTCATAGACATCCCTTCTGTGACAACCTGCCCATGCAGGGGTTTCTGTGAGCTGCATCTGAGGTTCAGATTCAAATCCCTGAAGGGTATGAATGACACAAGTGCATGTATTCAGTAACTTAACACAGGTACAATGAAAAGCCTGGCTTTGTCTTCTCCATACTCTTGTCTCTCCCTCTTCATGCTCAGACTGTTTTAAGAGGCTTTGAGGAGAGAAGTACTGGGCTTGCTGCTTAATTTAAAATGAAGAAATTGGTTCTCACTCATAAAATGCCCCACTATTCTGACAATGGCACTCAAGTGTTTTTGAAGCAGTTCTGCTGAAATGTCAGCAGCACATCCATGGTGCCAAGGGAGAGTCACAATTGCTCTGAAATAGGTCAAATGTAGCTGTGACAATCTGTTCCTTCGTGGAATTGTCCATATGGCACACTGTTTACTGAAGCTTGCATGACAATCCCCTTTTATCTGGTCATCAAGGTGTGCAACTGAATGCAGTGAAGGCTAAATAATGGGCTTATTACTGATTTCCCCTCCTCAAATACTTTCATTCTGTACCCACACACACATATAGTGACAGAATCTCCAGTTTCTTTCCTTCTTAGTTGCATACAGATTTTTTTTATGCTTAATGATCAATATTAGGTGAGCTGTGGAATACTTTGGATATAAACTATGACACTAAATATGACCTTTACCTGGAGAGCTTTGGGCTACAGCTGGGCCTGGCACTTAAAAGAGCTGAATTTGGGTCCTTGCTGATGGAGTCCAGATGAGTAAATGTGGTTACTTGCTAAATCACATTGCATTTTCATTCCTGTTCCCTTCAGGTAGTTAAAAAAAATCCTTTTATCTTTGAAGAGCAGTTTTGAGTATAAAATTTTACGTGTTTTCGAGCTGTTTCGATGAAGTCATATAAGTATTGACAGATGGCAGGGATCTATCTGAGCCCACTTACATGAATATTTAACAGCCTGACTGGAAGAAGGGGGTCACAGTCCAAACATTCAATAACCAGCTTATCCACACTGCCTATTCCCAGTCTTTGTCTGCTGCTAGTTGAGTAGCTGAAACTGGAGGGAGGGAGGGCTATCATTGCTGAAGTGGCAATCACATCAAGTTAACAGACAAGAAGGGAAAGATCTTTCTTCAACTCGCTCCTCTTTACCTTCTCCTTAATCAGGTAAGTAGAGCCATACTCATTTTTCCTCTTAAATTAGGCAAAAATCTTCTTTTCAGTGGCTATGGTCTTCTCGTCTTCCTTTTCTCTCTCATCTTTACAGATGGCTATTGGTGACTGAGTTGACATTTTCAATAATGTCAACTCATAACACTTCCTTTCCTGCCCCTGAATAATTTTTTGCTGTATCTGTTTGATATTGGAGAAAGCATTCATCCACCTGTCCTATATCTTCTAACTAGTAGCTCCAGCTATGCCACTTGATACAAATCACTAACGTAACAGTCCTTGAGTTACACGGACTCTTTGCAGAGAGATTTTAGTCTGGCAAATTAGTTATCAAAATAAGGGAAATCTTAAGACAAAACATCCCTAGAGTCAAACCTCCCAGATACAGAAATTTTCCTCCCAAAGAACCAATATATACTACCTTATTATCTGACCTGCTCACCACTGATCCACAAAAGCATCACGTTCTGCTCCAGTTCAGCTTGCATCATTCTGCCTCACAGACACCTGCCACATTTTATCTGAGGTCTGTCCAGGCACTGTGTCTCAAGATGTGCAGCTTTACACATGTGCGTGCTAGGAAAAGGGTCTGGGTTCACGAGGAATTGCAGCCTGGGGACAATCTTCTTGCTAAGTGTTCCGTGCCGTGCATGGTGGGAGTCAGTCTTTCACCATGTGGGGCAAGGAATACTTGGGATTGTCAACATCTGAATATGAAATTACAATTATTAATATGAAAGAGAAGCCTATGAGTTTTTACATTCCATATATTCAAGAAAAATTGCCATTGAAATCAGTGTGACTCAGGCACATGTGCAGAGAAAAGGGAAGAGCCCTAAATATTTATATGGGGACAGGGAGAAATTGAAATCTTAAAATTACTCTTTCCACCATTTCAACCTTTTTGGAAAGGTTGAAACCTCCTAATTTCAGCAAATCCAAAATGCAAATGTTCTGACAGACTTTCTGTCTCTGTGCATATGCTGATAATACATGCTGTTCTCTCATCCCTGTCAGGGATTTAAACAGATTTTTGCTTGATGCCCAGAAAGCTTTTATTTGCTATTAAAGCTTGTGCAGTTCTTTCAGCATAACACCACTCAGCACTTGAGTCTGTGTGCACTACAGATCTTTGTCTCCTCCGTAGCTGCAAATCTGCAAGCAGCCACATTAGCTTTCTGGAAGTAGGGAGAGAACATGAAAGGTTTGCTTAATTTAATTTAGAGAAATACTCTGGTGTGTTTATGCAACCAGAATGAGAAAAAGGCAGACCAAAACACCATTTCTCTGCTCTCTTCCCTCTGCTCCCTTCTCAAAAGGAGAAGGAAGAAAAGGCACCTTCCCTTTGAGCCATTCTCTATAGCAGCATCAGGCAGAGCAGAGAGCAGTGTGCAAGGAAAATCTCCCTTCCCAACACTAAGTCTCATGGAATGGTGTGCTCTGACTGCAGGTGCTCCGGAGTGCTTCTCTGGGAACTGACTCCCTTCTCCTCTGGTCTGGGTCTGTGGTCTAATCCTCTCCACTCCTGGACAAGACTCTAAGAAAGGATGAATTGTTACTGTTTGTAATTCTACCAGCATGTTTTGCTGTTTCACGTGTCTTTGAAAATCGCACCACAACAGACAGCAAAAACTTCATTAATTACATAAAGCAGGGAAGTGCAGCCAGCTAGTTTCAGCAAGGAAGTGAAATATATCTGTCCATGCTGATAAGCAACAGAGTTGGATAAATGTCGTCCTATGAAAGAATACACACCCCCCTTCCACCTGCATCAAGAAATCTGGTATACCGTGCTACAGTTCTCAACCAGGCAATTTATGAGCATTGATTTCTTGACTTCTCAGGTAAAATGACAAAGACAAATATTTTAAATACATGTTGATCTTTTTGAGGGCTGCACACAGGTTTCACCCCAGCCTCCCTGCTTGGCTCTGCTCTAGAGATAGAGTGGTGCCAGCACTGGGGAAGGCTCACTCCTGGCCAGCCCAAGTCCAAAGCTGAAGGTGGGGAATGCATGTCCTACCAAGGCTCGTAAAGTGCATCCCCCAAGCCAAACCTTAACAAATTTGGTACCAGTCTGCATTTTTTAAAGAAGATTATTGAAGAACACTGATCTTCTCTGAAGAAGCAGATGTCTAACCAACTCACTAGAAGCAGCTGAGCAATTAGAGAAAAATTGTCTGTGGTGTCATTGGTGCTACCATTCAAGTGAAGATCTCTCTAGCACTTAATGTTGGAAAGTCAAATCATAGCCATGCTCTAATGGCTTGTCACCCATCTAAGAGTATTTCATTCTGTCAGGAAGCCATGTGATTTATCTGCAATCCTCAGTCTTCATTTTAAAAAAGGGAAGTCCTTGTCAATTGGAGAAAAGCCCAGAAGTCAGTGGCGAGTAGATACAGTCCAGGGTAGTAGTATTTACATTTCTTTCCATGTAAGTGCAGGAAAAGAGTGAGGAGCTACAGTAAGAATTTAACTACTGACTCTGCAATTCCTGGAATTTGCATCTCTTCATTTTACAGATGATTCAAGCTCCATGGCTACCAGCAGCCCAAATTTCTTGGTCCCTGTATCATCCCTATGCTACCCAGCCTCAAAATGAGCAGAACTCCTGGGCTTGTGAGCAGAGGGAAGGTGGAATGGCTGTAACCAGCACAGGCATCATCAATTCTGAAACCTGCAATGTCAGCTTTTTTTCCTATCTACTCTGACTGTTTCAAATAAGGACAGAAACATTTTCACATAAAAAAAACTCCAACTAATTAAAAAAACAAGTGTCTGTCACTGAACTGAAGTAGGACTAGTCCGCTATCTGTTCCGCTTAAAACATGAGGCCCCAATACAATATTTTCTCCTCCTCCTATTCACAAGAAAATCAAAAAGGGCCCTATTTGGAGTCTGGGCATAAAATCAAATCCTTCACTGGCACCAGAAAGATTTGTTAGTTAGCAATTGCTACCTATTGCACTTTGTCAGGATGGGGGAGTGAGAGAGAGAGAGAGAGAGAGAGAGAGATGAAAAATAAGGTTTTGGTGAACTGAGCTAAATTTGTCAGCAGAAAAATAAGCAATAAAATCTTTCTAAAAGCAAAGAGGAACTGTCAACATTCAAAGGACAGTCTGAGGGTTTCAGAAAATACTGGAAAGAGCACACTTACCAGGTTGTTTCAAATTCATGACTTAAAATTATTATAGTACATTTTTCAAACACTTTAAAAAAAAAAAAAGAAACTAATATAAAACTATATTCCAAATGGTAACAATCCACATTATCATTAATAAACATACAATAAACAAATATGGGCAAGATTTTCTTCTCAGATTTTCACCATTGCAACTGGTCTTGCTGCCTTTGGATCCTATGCACAATCAGAGGAAGACCTTTCCCTGGGAGTTTATCAAAAACCATGGTCAAAATAAATGGCCTAAATCAAAAGACACTACTTCTCATTTAAATAATTGATACCCAGCAGTTTGTTCTTCTGCACATGTGTACACACATTGTCAACTCTGGGGCTGTGCACAGAAACCATCTTAGAAACTACGGAAGGCACCTGGAGCCAGCCTGTGGTTCCCTACAGCTAAACTGATCCTTGATACAAACTGTGTATCAGTAGAGAGAGCTGTGTATTTTACATAACAATGACCTCGGAAATCCTCAGTTATTTAAACCATTCCCTTCTATCCCTTTCTTTGGAATTTGCAAAAAATACAACATTTGGAGGCTTAATTTTGCCAGTACTTGTAAAAAACTTTCTCAGTTATCTTACCAACTCATTCCAATATTTAAACAGTCTGAAGAAAATCAGAGGCTGGTAATGAAGTTCTCTTTTCTTTCCAAGTTCATTGCTCCCTGAAAAACCCGGAAGACTATTTAAGAGCTCTGAGCTGTAACCATGCTAAACCACTGACTACAAAGGAGACATGCAGACCTAAAAGAAGGTCACATTATGTTTTCTGTTTCAAAAGTGTCTTCACGATAACCACACAGTCGTGGTCCCTTTTGTATGAAACTGGAGCCAACCATTTGGTACTATTTGATATTTCTAGCAGATCTGAGAGACACATAACACTGAGAATGCCTCTTTGGAAATTGTATGCAGATACAGAATTCAAAACCAGAAGCTCATACAGCTCATTTTAAATTTTGATAGCTGGGGTGGCTCAGAGATACAGCAATGATATAGCCAGTTTAGCCTGCACAGCGAGCCATAAACCTCTGGCACTGTAAATTACAAATCTCTGATCTGCTCTTCAATCACTGCAGTATTATTTGGTGAGCAGTAGCCTCTCTTTATGACAGCTCTGCAAAGGTGTCCTTCCTCCCCCCCTTAGCTGCGGGTGATGACTAAAAGGCTACCTTGGTCCCTGTCTGCCAGGAGTAGGCAATGCCCTGACCCCCAGGCACAGTTTCCAAACAGGCATCTGTACAAAAATGCCTTCATTTGGCTCTGTTGACCCAAAACTGCTGTAAGGACAGTCGGGATATTGTGCTCATTAATACAAAGCTCATCTGCATGTTGGAGCAGTGGAAAGGGACTGGCAAAACGGGCATCAGAAGGACCCAGGTGAAGTCCATAGTCCTTCTTCCCTCCTGGAGCTCCCTAGGGAATCCAAGGTGCAAGGTGGCCATTGGAGTCACTCCAGATGAGGAAGCATCAGCAGAAATCCAGCAGAGAAAAGCAGGAAGGTGGCGGAGTAAACGAACAAAGGGAAAGGAAAGGAAGCTGGTAGTAAAAACACTCCCAGGGTGGAAAGAAAGGCACTGCAAAGAGCTGGTGCAAAAACCCAGAGGTGCTCCTGCCACTCCAGGAGCTGCACAGCCAGACTGAGTGGTACCAGCAACATCCCCAGTGTTTAGAGGCTCACCCTGAAAAGATCACCATCAGTCCAATTTTTTGCAAGCCCTGCTAGCATCTTTTCTGCAAAAGAAAGAAACAATGGAGGAGAAAGAAATTTATTTCAGAGAAAATTGGCACCCTTCTCTACCCAGAGACTGGACAGGAGGGAGGGACAATTAAGAAAATCTATGTTAAAGTATGATATATTAATGAATTAAGCTGTCTCCCAACAGTACATTAGTCTAGAGAAATGCAATACTGGAACAGGCCATTCTATGGGGCTGATACTAAATTTCTGATGCAGTACATGTGGAGATGTGATAAAATAACAGATATGCAGAAAGAGTGGAAAACTGGATAGAAGGCTGCTCCGTTCCGGGAAATGAGGACTGATGTCTGGGCCATCTCAAAAAAACAATCACTAAGGTGATTTGAAAACCTTTTCATATGGGAGGAGGATTTTTATTAATATGTAGATGTGTCTCTGCTCTTATGAGATGCTGCTGCCATCAATCTTGTCATACAGTAATGATCATAGTAACAATAAAAACAATAATTACATTTATTGTATTTGGGGCATGATGTGTCATTCAGTTTTTGAGTGGCATGAAAAAGTACATTTATTTCAATCATTACATCTGCCAGGGAAAATTGATAGCATGACAATGTTTCTTCAAAGAAACCTTATTTAAGAAAACTTTTGACAAGGAAATAAATCTGGATGATGAATGCCTAACAAGATTGGCTTTAGTCACAGCTCTAACATTGGCCAAGACAATCTTTGTTAATCACAGATATGCATAGCTGTTGTAAAAAAATCAAGTTACTACAGCATAGTGAGTCACAGCTCACAATCTGATTCGTATTAACAGGCCATGTGTGTATTCCTAGTCTGCTCTAAGTGTGAAGGAAAATAAGAGTGACTGAAGGAACATGTTTTCCTTAGCGACTGAAACAGACAGTGAATGCACACAGGCAGTAATACACTGCCCTGCTGATGAGCAACAGCTTCTGGGGCCACAGCAAACCAATGGCTTATAGAGACTTTACAAACTCTACACCTCTTTCTCTGCATCAAAATATTATGAAGCTAAAGAACACATGCACTGTTAAATTTTACAGTCAACTGGGATGAATTGTACTTCACAAATATTAGATGAGAAATATCTCTACAGTAAAAACACACATACCTGAACTGTACACCCCTAAAGCCAGGGCCTCACTTCACTTATGGCTCTGGTCCATCACACTATGATTCCAGTTTCTAGGCTTTATCCTCACTGATGTAACTTATTTTTCACACAACTCCTTTGAAAACAAAACTTAAACATTCAAATACACTGGGGGAAAAAAGCTGTTTGTGAGCATCTCTGCCTTGGCTGCCCTGTAATCAAAGGCTAAACCAAACTTCACTCAAGCGACTGTATGCATGATGAGACGGAAACTGCCAGGGCACCTTGCTGCTGACATATGAGCATCATCGCTAGTGACAGCTTAGGTGTCACTAAGCTAATGAGACACATGCAGCTCACACGTGCAGTGCCAGAACTGCAATGAGGCTCAAGAGGTAAGAGGGTTACCATGAGCTGGGAGCTCACAGCAGTGATTGCAGCAGGGCTAGCAGCCTGTAAACCCCTTCAACTAACAGAAAAACAAGGAACTGCTTTGTCTTGAATAAAAAAAGAAAAAAAAAATCTTTGCTGGGTTCTTTTGTAGATAGCTCCTGAGGTGTGGTGCCTAGGCTGGGCAAATACCCCTGCTGACTGCAAAAAGATTATAATGATGCCTGCAGGTAAGGAAGTGCCACCTAAGCAGAACCAAGATGGTTCATCAGAATGAGAGAAGACTGTAATGATGATATCAATTTTCATTATGTACTAATATTATATTAATTTTATTTGCACTGAGGTAGTCATTAGGGTTATGGACTGGGGCCATGTCTGTGCATATATTACACTAGATATAAACGTTGCTGTAGCAGTATTCATGGCATTCGAAATAAATGCATTTCTTTCATGCTTGACACTGGACTTACATTTGCTTGATAGGAAAGTTTCAGGTAGTCCTGCAAGGATTTGGACTCAATGTTCCTTGTGGGTCCCCTTCAACTTGAGATATTCTAAGATTCCACAATATAGAACCTCTTCTGCAAAGACCGTATGTGCTGACTTGACGGTAACTTTCCTATACGTCCTTATAAATTTCTGAGTGTTTATTCTGTTACTTTGGCAAGTTGGGGCCTTTGATTTGCACCATAAAGTTTCTGCATCACTCAATCCCTGGGCAATGTGCTTAAGAACAAGCAAAGCAAGCAAGACTTGCATTCCTGTGTATGCCAGCACACTTTCAAAGGCAAAGCAAAATCTCCTAACCCTTTCCTAACACGGGCTAGAGCTTGATTCCTTGTTTATAGCCCACCTGGCACGTCATTCTCATCTCTTCTGTGTAGGCACTTATGCAAATAACAGCACTGGAGTCTGAAGTAAATTAAGCACTTAGTAATTTTTTAGCTACTTAAAAACCTTTAACTGCTGGGAAATCTAGAGAAGGTGCAAATACACCCTGACAAACCAGCTACTTGTGCACACCACAGGGAAATGCTTCAGGGGTCTCAGCTTGAGATTATCTGTTCAGGCATCTGAAACATGCTCAGACTTACATTCCCTGAGCCCTACTTGGATGCTTTCCATGCTCTCATACGTGCTTGGGAAAAAGTATATGGGACAGACCATGCTGGCTTTCCCAAATTTCTGTTTGATTTTTTTATCTTCAAATCCCCATCAAAACAGCATGATCACATCCCTGCTGAGTACTTCCCTGTACAAGAAAAAAAAATCTAAAGACCTGCACTAACTATTCAGATAGGCTGAGAAAAAAATCCCCCAGACATTCTACTTAGACCTTATTGAAGCAAACACTCATTGATTTTAAGTGCATTTTAATTGTTTTAGGACTAAATCAAAAACTCGATGGAAATCTCCGTGTTTGGTCATTTATTTCTTCTGACTACTCGCATTTCCTTTATTCAACTTCTAGAGCAAAATGTATGCCATCAGTCCAGTATAGTATAATACCCTTCTTTTCCTCAGAAAAGAAGTCACAGAGCAATCACAGTCTGTGATCAATCTCTATTCTTCTGAGGCACTGTTATCTGTATTTAAATATGTTTCTTTTTGTGCTGGCTGACAACAACTAAATGCCCAGCTGTTGTAAAGGCTTTGGTAGGATTAGGAAATCAGGCAGTTCAATTTTCCTTCAGCTTGCTTTTCCATCACAGAATTGTTTACGCTTCCTGAGTCAGAGAAATTTATGACTGTTAATTAGAGTCAATTTTCGTTATATTTCTCTTGCCTACCCTTTCTACCCCATTATCAGGTTAAAACTAGCAAGTTGTAATCTGATACTAAATAAAAAACTGACAAAAGATAAACATCAGACTAATGCTGATTGTGTGAGTAATTAATGCACTCATTTGTACAGGATTCATGAAGCTTTATAAACATCGAAAAATTACATCTCGCCAGCCAAATGACAGGGACAAAGTGGCAAAAAAACCCCACTGGCCCTACAAGTAGAAGTGTCAGATCCCTATCTGCATCTCCCATGGCATCACTGTGCAAAGCAGCATCAGTACTCCTCCTGCACTTTATACTTCAGGATTTTCTTCAGTAAACATCCAGCCATGCAATCTCTTTGCAGGGGAAGCACTGAAGTTTCCAGTATGATCCCTTCTATGTATGATTGTATGAAGCATAAGCTTCACTACCCACTTAGCCCAGACTCTACTGCAAATGTTTTTCCTAATCTTATCTCTCTGCAGTATTTTCAGCTGGGGTATTTCTACTTCTTTTCCTGCCCAGTGAAGTCTGAAGGACTGCTGTGCTGAAGAAAAATGTGTCACCCCTGCAGTGCTGGATGAATGGAGCATGCACTTGACCTGATTTTCTGATATGAGTGGTTAAAATAAATTCTAAGATCATTACTTGTGTTCCCAAACATTGCATTGACTACAGATACCAAAGCACCCAGCTACGGACTGGGACACACTAACATAACTGGGCTCACTTGAAGACTGCGCCTACAAACAACATTTTGACTTTAGTATAGAAGCACATAAGACACAGACACATGCCAAGGAGCAGGAGAGACCCTTTCACACACACATAGAGACAAGTACATGGCAGGTGGAGGTGAGCAGTGCCATTCCTTTCATGCAGTAGTGAGTGTATGAACACCCTGTGTGTACTTGTACATACACTCTCACACTGCAGGTCACATTTTCTCTTTCACATATGCAGCTGTAGAAGTTGAAAATATCTATTTATAATCAGTAGGCAAACCCTACTGGAGTCTGTAAGGCTACGCCTAGCAGTGGAATTGGATTTTCCAGCAAGTAAGGCAGGGATGGACGAACACTGGGTTCACAATGCACCTTGGAGAGAATGTTCTGTCAGTGATTTCCTACTCACTGTATCAGCAGGTCCCCTCTCTGCTCACTGAGGGCCAGCAGCAGCAGAGCTGGAGAGGCTGGTGTGACTGCTCTGCCCTCAGGAAAGGCTGCAGCAGAGAAGAAAAGTTGTGCCACAGAAAGTGTCACAATGAAACCAGGCAGTTGGTCCAACCTCCCCAATCTCACCCAGAGGGCTAAAGGCTGCCTTTCCCATCTGTTCATGTCTGGTGTGCCCCTTCCCTAGGACCTGAGACTACAAAAAGCATATACAAAACAGTGAATCTGCAGGACAATATTCTCCCACCTGCCTAGCTCATCAAAGTTTGCCTAAGCCTATTTATGGGTGAGCCCCTGGCATGCATTCTTCATGGCTTCTCATTTCCTCTTCACAGTCTAAGTTAGTCCTCTGCTGAGATCACAGATGGTTTTTATGTCTTGCCAACAACATCAAGAATCAGGACTACAGAACACACAGGCTAAGAAAATAAGGTAGCTTGGCCTGTGTAAGAAAAATCAAGCCAGCTAAATCAAAATCCTGATCAAAATCAAATCCCTTTGTTGGGATCCTTTCAAGCCAAAATACATTCTTACAGAGGACTCCCATTTCTCTGAGTCAGTGTTGAGTAGTGAAGTTCTACCCTACCCATAATCAAGCTGTGTTCCTTAAGTCCAGCCCCATTCCCATTTTGAAATTAGTGAGAATTCCAATAACAGAGTTTTCCAGGGAGCTGACATCAGGCCTTAGCAAACTTGAAGCCAAATTTACTTTGGCTGTAATCCCATGAATTAAAGCAGTCACACTTAGGTCTGGCTCTTAGAGCAATGTGATCAATAGAACAGTGAACAGATGACAAGCAAATGGAGGTTTAAACTAACTGTTCTTTTGTTAACTTCTCATTCAGCAGTATTTTATGATTCTCAGGTTCTTAGAGAAACTTCTAAATAAATTATTAAGTGCTCCCCTCAAGGCAGTCATCTTAGAATTGGTGTACTTTCTTGGGTAGTATTTTATATTCCTGTCAGTAAGCACTAAGTGCCGCTAAATAGGAGCCATAAACCCATTCTGAAAAGCAGCAGCAAGAATGAATCAAATGAATCAGCAATTCTGACTATGTGAGACGCTGACATCATGCTTCCCTGGCTCCAACCCTAGGTCCATAGGAACGATGGAGGTCTGATTAATTACTCCCCAGGCTGCAGAGCTCACAGAAGAGCCAAGGACTCAGCAGCAGCCCAACCAGCTGACTCAGAGAGAGCAGTAACTCATCGGGTGCAATCTGCCTGGATGCCAGATTGTCCCGCCTGCAGTCAATCTGCAAACTAACCCTCCCAAAAGGGTTTTTGGAAAATGCCATTCACACTCACACTGGCTAAGTGTGCACCAGACAAGACACAGCTACGGCACAGTAGCAGCTGAAGTCATATTTTATTATGGTTTTCCACTTGTTCTGAAGGACACTGGGAACCTTTCCTCACCACTGAAAAACTGCTGGAAAACCGATCAACACTGAAACATTTCTCCATTATGCTCATTAGGCTAGATATAGTTAATTATGGCAGCCCAATCTGCTGTGTTCTTCATCAGCCTCAATGCCTGATTTTATTGCATTTACATTGTAATCCCAGGACCCTCTTGTGCCAGGTGTTCCACAAATGTAAAATGGAAAATGAGCTTCTATTCACAGCAGGCTTTGTTTTATCATCTGCATCCTGGATACCTGGGCTGGAAAGACAGGCCAACATGGGCAGTTCCTCTGATTGTGCCCACCTACTGCTGTGACAGAAGTGCAGCCCAGGTTGCCTTACATTACGCTGTTCTGAGCTTGCTGCAAAGCTATGTTTGGACCTCATCCCTTTGAAGCCCCAGGAGAACCTGAAGTAATATTTCAGGGGTAGAAACTTCAAGGGTAGAGCTCTTCTGCACTTGACCTGTGCCGCAGTGGGTGAAAGAAATGTAATTTTTATCCACCTACACTGTTGCAGGTACATACCTGATTCAATGAGAATAAAACACCTGTAAAGTAGGTCAGCAATTCTTAGACAGCACTCGCATTTGTGTCTCCTTTCAGAAGCTGCATAGCACACTGATCTCCAAGGAAAGGAGGGCACAAAGGACGAGGCATTTTCAAGGGAATAAGAATGGCTTTATTTCTGAACAGTATGCAACTAGAATCCCGAAGCTCTTCAACTGCTCCATTTTTCAGTCATAGATTTGGCTCAGATTCCTATGCAAAACAACACTAGAAAGCTTATTTTTCAACCCAATAACACTGTTTTCCCCAAATATATGCTATTTTCTACCTGTGGCCCCTACAAGAGAAGAATGAGCAAGAACTTGTAAGGAGAAATCTCAAACTGAAAACTGTCTGTGCCCACTGTAAGTTTTACTGAGATGCTAACTCACAGAGCACTTCTTCACTCAAACATGGCAACCCAGGAGGTGCTGGGTTGGGATGCTAGAAAGAAGCTTAGGCTAATTAATTGCATTTCTTTTTCTGACTGCAGTGTTTTCCTGCCCTGCTGGATACTCAGAGGCCAGCACTGGTTCCTCTGATTAACAGTACCTCATCATGAATTCAAAGGAAAAGCTGCAGGCTAAAGAAAACTGCATTTTTGTTAGCAAGGATTTGCTCTTGGCAAATAATTACAATTACCAGTGTTAAAAGGAGATAGTGAATTAACTACAGCAGACATGAAAAATAAATTTGGAAAAAGGCTTTCAATAATTACAGTGCATATGTCAAATGGAAATTGTGCCAATTTGCATACATCTGCAGTCACATTGTACAATATCTCAAGTGGCTTCACAGTAACAAGCTTGTATATTTAAAATCCTTTAATATAGCCCAGGGTTTTAATAGCCCAAAAGACAAATTCAGTAAGTACAGACCAAAAGTTATCCTGGAATTCTCTGGGTTTTTATGCCGCATCTACACAGAGTTATTATTTTGTAATGATTCCTTAAGAGATATACCATCTCCACCCTCAAGTACACACATGGTTTTCCTGATTAAAAGTATGTTACAGTTTTTTTTGGTTCATTCGAAAGGTCATCTTTATTCCAGAATAACTGGCCACATGGGGAGCCATACTACTACAACTCTGTATATAAAACATCATGTCCCATATCTTACACCAGGGCTCATTTCCAGGCAGGACAGACAGTTCCTTGGGAGCTCAGCATTATTTGTTGTGTGCTTTAGTCTGGATGAAGTTTCCTGTCAGAAACCTGAACATGAGTATGTGTGGATGGATATGGACAAGAGCTTTGCTCTGGACTCCAGCCAAGGATCACACACCCATGGGCCACAGAGAGGATGCCCCTGGACAGCCACAGAAGGGTGCCACACAGGTTTGGTGGCGAGGGGTTGATTCCAAATCCATTTGCTTGTTGCTGCTTAAGAATGGGAGAAATTTATTAAAACCATCCTCTTATTTTCCCTTTCATTTATGACTCCAATCTATTTAAATTTGAACTGGGAATCCCCACATGCCAAAAAAAAACGCTCCCTAGGACATTTGGGAGATGAGCTTTTTGACCCTTCAGTGTCATTATCTCCCTTCAACTGAACTATGAGTTTGTACCTGCACCCACCACATAAAACACTGAGAGTCAGAGTATCCCTTCGGAGGAACAAGGATAACTAACAGGTAATCACAGTATTATTGAAAGTTGCCACTGGTCACTTATGGATCACTCACAGATCTCAAAGCCTGTGACAAAGCCAAGCAAGTATTACCCTCACACTGCGAAGACAGAGGAAAGAGGAGTCAAGGAGTTTGGTAATTTCTTCTGGTATAGATATTGCCAAAGCGGCAAAAGCAGTAATCTTATCTATCTAACCTCTTACACACTAGTAACTTTTCTGCATCTGTAGAAATTACACCATCCTTTTAGCTTTTCCATCCAATTTTGCCACGATTTACTCTTTTCTTAAAAAAAAAGGCACCACATCCGTTCTTTGAAGATTGTAGGAATATTTCAACTTTAGCTGAAAGTGAAAAGACCAAACCTCAGATGTAGGAGTGTTGGTTGGATTGCCTGAGGGCAGAGATTTTTTGTGTAGCAAAACTGCCAGGCTCCTGTTTTCCTGCTTTCACACACTTGACAATGGGTGCCTTGCAGGCAGGGGAAAATACCAGCTTCAGGCTAGATTCATCCCTGGATATTTTCCAACAGGTAGAGAAAAATGAGGAGGGTACTGAGACAAAAGCACTCCCTAAAATCATGGCAGGAACACCATCTGGCTGTGGTTATACCCATCAGCAGCAACAGGACCACATGGAAAGATGCCACTCAGTCATACAAGCCCTGCAGAGAGCTAAGCTAAGGGTTAATATTTACCCCACCTAACTAGAAATGAACAGAGTGCCAAATCTGGGAAAGGATAATTTCTCCACAGGCAACTCACTGCCTGCAGAGACTCACCCCCATGACTCAGTGCAGCAAGAGGGGGATGCCAAAACAACTATTTGTGATTTCTTGGGAGGTAAGACTGGTCTGACTGCAGCACCGCAGGGCACTCCGTTGCTCAGGGAAACTGCTGCAGTAATGTGTTCCTCCTTCAAGCCCAAATTCATCTCAGTAATGGCCAACTGCATGTTGTTAGGCCTGACAAAAATGCGGTGGCCTGGGTGAAATGAGAGGTTCATCCTGCCTCCAGATGCCAGTCATGAAGCATCACTGTCATCAGAACCATTCTTGACAAGACCATTGACTCCCCTCAGGGCCCTTCCAGCACAATGAGGGGGCAAAAGCAGAGGCCAGCAGCCAGCCTCAGACTCGAGGCACATGCTGGATAATCACATCACCATACCCCTGCACCACAGGCTGTCCTCATCACGAGCAGTTTAGTTTCCCAGGTTTATTCAGCCTAGAAACAAATCTTTTACAAGTAGCAGCATGTGCTGAAGAGGTGTTTCTATTGCAGCAGTAAGCATGTCCTACCAAACACTGCATTGTCCCACACTCCTATGTGTTTTTGTCAAGGACATTACAACAGCTGGATTTGCCCTGAGGCAGATGGCAAGAGAAGTGCCCAAACAAGTCAAAGTTAGTTTCCCATGGCATAGACACCTCAGCTGTTTTACTGAACGCATCCTTACCTTCCAAGGGCATGTCAGCACAAGAGGTACACAGAATGTACGTACCCCTTCCTTCCTTTTGAGTAAGTATCTGCACATAGGCCTCCTATTTTCTTAAGGATGATTTAGGAATGTATGGGCAAGGTCACACAGACCTTGTGGTCTATCTGTAGCTGGATGAGTCTTTGCCACAGGGAAGTACAAGTGATGTACCTTGGCACAGCACTGCTACCTTGGAAGAGACATGACTTACTGGATCTGAGACTGTTCTGCTGCCAGGGTTGGGGACAGCTACAGCAGAGGCTGCAGCAAGCTGCTCACATCTCCAGAAATTCCAGAGTACCGGGAGACAACAGATTGCTCAGTCTTTAAAGATTTCTCATATGTGCTACAAAAATCCTGCGTTAACTTTGTAAACTGCCTGCATATTTAGATTCCTTCAGTGAGGTTTTTGTTCACTGCAAATGTGTTTAGCTTTAAAAATGTTTTTTCTAAACTGTGCAGCTTGTATTTGTCCTTGAGGCCTGACAGGACATAAAATGTGGCAACATGCTGGAACAGCCTCTCTGTTTCCAAGCTCTGTTTTGCACTACAGCAGCACATTTGACAGAGGAGTTTTCCAGTTGTGTAGAATGTCATCACAGCAATACAAACTGCTTTACCTTGAACAAGCCTTAACAATACTGTTATGCTATAGGTGTGGCTTTCCTTTAAAAAGATTATTTTTAATGCTACAATATTCAAGGGTGAACAAAGCACACGCCTGTGCTGATGCCAGTGTTTTCACAATACAGCAGGTTTCAGTTGGCTCAGTAACACCAGAAAGGAACTGGCTTCACAGAAATTTGGATGGTTCCCTTGTGAGTCACATCCAGTTAGGTTATCCGTTTGAAAAAATTTGTGTTATTTGCAACAAAACTGGCCTTCCTAAGTCTACAGAGAGTATTTTGTTCTCCAACTGTATGGTTCATAGCTTCTGTTGTTGTCATCTTTGGTTTGGCTCATCTAAAATTGTCCTTTCCACAGAGAGAATTGACAACACACAGAAATATGGTCACCTGTTCACAATATTGTGCTGAGAGGAAGCAATGCCATATCCCAGCTCATCTCTTGCTCTTCTGCTTCTATGTCAGAAAAGACTCTAGTGCACCCCTTCATTTCCAGGAAGCCAACATTCCCAGTGTCCATGTTCACTACGTTACTGAAGAGTTTTCACTGCCATGCAAATAACCCTTCAAGGCACCGCAAGCAGTGAACACATCCAGATGTAGTATCGGGCCGCAACACGCCTTTATTCATCCATACCTGGTCCTCAGTTGAGTCAGCTGCCCAGAAAATCTGAGCGTAGGCAATGAAACAATTTTAGAGAAGGGAAGAAGGCAAGAAACAAGTTGGCTTTCTGATTTCTGACATTATTGTATGAAGCTAGGAAAAAAGGTGACAATATTACACAAGATAGAGAAAGTGAAGAAAGAATTGACTAGGGAAAAGTAGAAGCTTAATAGCACCTGTAACCTAACAGGATTTTTTTTTTCACCCAAAAAGCCTCGGACATTTTCACTAGTCACTGAAAAAAGCTAAAAGGATGCAAGCAAGACCTCTAATTCACATCAAGTATCCACCACAGGCTCAGCTTTCCAGCACATCCTTTTGCAGTGACAAGAGCAGAGCAACACACCTCCAGCTCTCATATGGAAGCAATTATTAGTGTGAAAACAGCCCTTCCTAGGAGGAAACAAATGAACCTCATGCATACTGTGATTAATGACTACTCCCATACAGATATGTAAACAGCCAAATTGCTGCTACCTTAGCTTGGCAAAATTTTCATGTTACGTGATTTTTTTTAATTCATTCGTTTGTGCTGTCCTGCCAAGCACAGGGTTTTTGGAGGGGGTCTCATACAGAAGACAGAGGGTGGCTGCAGAAACAAAGAGCACAGAGCTCTACTGTCCAATTCTCCCCTCTAACTGTTAGAAAACACAGTACTTTTCAGCTTTCTTTTCTAATTGCTAGACAGACTGGTTGATTCCCTCCAGCTAAAATAGTAGATCAGAATATGACTGCTTTCTCTACAGTAAATATTCAAGAATGTATGTTGGTGGTTTCTGCCTAAAAAAAATTAATTTCATTGACTGTCGTTACAGAAAACATCTCTGCAAGGACTGTGTCCTGCCCACCTCCAGCCAGCTTTATACAGAGATGCTCTTGTGCACAGGTGAAGGCACTGCTATCCTTGCTCTCCAGAAGTACAACAGGACAAGCTTTTCTGATCAGGTATTTAAACAGGTATGAATCCAGCACACCTCACTACTCCCAGGAGGATGTCAGAACTCCAGAGTGCAGAGCATGCCTTCAACTGTCCAAGGGGGCAGCTGCAGGTATCTCCATTGCATACTGCAAGCACTTTTCATCTCAAACCTCTCCCCCTCTGCCAAGAAAACCCTGTTCACTCAGGTGTGGAAGCATGCAGTGGGACATAGAGTCTGAACTCTACTGTCTCCTGAGCCAAAACAGCAAAGGCAGCAAACCAACCTCCAACTCTTTTGTGAAGGGCCAATGCAGGACACAAAATCACCTGCAGTTGCTGTAACTGTCTGGAAAAGACCTCACCATAGAGCAGCAGGAGAAGCATGGGGTACACCTGGATTACAAAAGGGTGATCACATTAGTAAGGCAGGCACAGGCAGCCTGGCATGGCTTTGCTGCAGGAATGCTTCCACACACGCTGATGACACTGGGGTCTGAGTGCCAGGTATCTGTGTCAACCACAAAACATCAACACGGCCAGGTTGCAAGGGCAGGGGCCCCTGGTGCTATCTAGGAAAGGGAGAGGAATTGCCATATCCAATTAAAACTGAAATGACTTTGACTGCCTCCCTGAACAACCAGAGATGACTTCCCACTGGCTGAGTTCAACTAAGGCTTCTCAGCCATTAATCCGCAGTCCCTTTAGGGGAGTGCACCTGCACTGGAAGCACTTCTTGCTTCTTGTTTCCCCCAAAGGAATTATGCAATTAAGTCCTGTCTGTCCTGCTGGGCTTTGTCTCCCTATAAAACATTTCAAAAGGATCAGGCAGTTTTACCAAAGAGAGCTGGGCAGCCCCTCTCTCCTCTGTGACTATTCATTTCCCACTACAACTCATCTGACATTTCCACTGAAGCTCACAAGGAGGATCACCCCTGCATAACACATTCAAAATGTCCTTGGGAAAGAACATGATTCCCAAGTGTCACAGAGGCAGGGGAGCAGGAGGAGTTGCCTTCCTCCGCCTTGGACAAGACCCTGCTCCACTTGCCTCACTAGGGCTTAATTTAATTTTCCACACAAAATCACTCCCAGCTTCTTCTCTTCACTTCCCTCTGCAATAACTGCTTGTCCCCATTTGCCCCGCTCTACTGTCACTTCACAGTGGGATCAAAAGAGGTGACAGTAAGGAGAAATCCGATGCATACAAATGTGAATTTTGGCTGTGCACAGCTTCTGTGCAGCCAGTCAAGACGGGCAAAAGCCTTCGCTCACCACTTCAGTGCATACAAATGTAAGTGGCTGTAGAAAGGGGACAAAGCTTTTCCCCTGCATTAGTGAGCAGAGCACTGAGAAAGGGCAGCTTGACTCCTTGCCACCTGAATGTCTGAGAGGCCCAGAGGAGACAGGTGAGGGAGACTCCAGAGGAGCATCCAAGTGTGCCTGGCCCACCATGAGACGGTGCTTTAAATACTGGTTTGTCTTGGAAGCCAGATCCTGTCAATGCATGCAATTAAATCCTGTCTTGACATGTAATTAAATTATCACTGATATCATGCTGGATTTCTAGGCAGGTTTTAACTACATGAAACCCAAATCTCATAATAAATCACTTTACACTGGGCCATCTTTCACATTGGACCCTTAAAACCAGTGAGGCTGGTGTCTACACTGCAAAAGCTGTATTCTATTTCTGTGACTGACACTGGAGACAGGATGTAACATCTTCAAAGCATAGATCTTAGGAATTATTTCAACTTACAATTAAATAAATTTACAGTCTCTCATATAAGATTTTGGAGTGTTTTTTTTTCTTTTTTTTTTTTGAGGGGGGAAGGTTTGTTTGTTTTGGAGTGTTTTGTTGATTTTTGTTGTTTTGGGTTTTTTGCCAATCCTATTGGGATACAACATTTCTGAGTCTATTATTAAGTTATATGGCGGATTTTTAAGTAAAATTTCATTCATTCCAAGCCCTAAGGTTTAGCCACTGAAAACATGAATCAGAGACTAAAGAAACTAACAGAATAGCACAGGAGGGGGGATAAAGCTCACATTTCATAACAGCTTGTGAACAACCTGAAAACTAGTTTCAGCAGGAGAAAGCTTCAGAGGTTCAATTATCTGTATTTTTTTTCATTAAGACACTCCTTCCTAGAAAATGCAGTTGGTTCTGACCAGGAAAGGATTTAGATTCAGATTGCAGAGAAGCTGAGCAATACACAAGGTAGTGAGCAGAGAAAATACATAAACAGGAAACCAAAAACTGTGCCAACACATGGCCTTTCCTTGCCCCATCCTAAGTAATGCAAGAAGGGCTTAAGAGTATCCCAGCCAGCAAAGCTTGTTAGAGGAAGTCAGGGAGCAGTGTCTAGCTGCAGGGAGCTCGACCATCATCTGGATACAATAGTCAAGCCCTGCTTACAAACACAGTGCAACTCTGGTAAGATGAAAATAAACAACTGGCAACCTCTGTATGCTCGCAAGGGAACCCACACCATCGGCCAACACAAGACACTGACCCTTGATATAAAGAAGAAAAAGTGTCACTGCATATTTAAAGAAGGACTTCAAAAAGCGTCCCAGTTATATTAAAAAAAATCAATGTTATTTAACAACAATTTTTTTCACCTTGATCTAAATCCTCTTTCAGAAATTCTTGTCACCTTACGCATCACAGTATTCGGAATACAATACACAATAACACAAAAAATGATGATCAGAAGCCAAATGCTAAGACTCATTTATGCAATTACAGGGTCACAGCAGGCCAGACAGAGTTTCAATCTGTGGACAGATGCCAAAATGTGAGATCTGTGCGCATTCAGTCAGAGAAATGGGAGCATATCTCAGGGCTCAGAGTCCACATTCACCAGCTCCATGCCCCAGATAAAGACTCAGCACTGCTATAACGAAATAGAGTGAAATGGGTACACATAGTGGAGGTACAGGTGCACAGTCTCAGATCAGACCAAGTCATAATCTACAACTTTAATGACAAAAGGATCTCAAAGCGTCCCTTAATGTACATTCGTGTGCAGGTCTGAGCGAGATGCAAGGGGGAACAAGTTAAAAAACACAAGGGTTTCTTCAACTCATACTCGACTGTCAGCTCACCCGGCATGCCACAGGGTTTTGTTTTGCAAGGGGCAGCTACCTAGAGGAAGATGAAGTGCAAAACACTTAACAGTCAGACACCCACGAAGGTCTCACATGCACTGCACACAGCTTCAAAACAACCCCAGCTGTGCGAGTGCCACAACATCTGCCAGCCTCCCTAAAGGCAGCTCTTGCAACACCAGCACAATGTGCACCCACAAGGGAAAAGCTCTTCCCATCACACAGCACATGGTGAGGACATGCCACTAGGAGCGTACACTGGCGTAGACGAGGAGTGCCACATCTCCTGTTCACTGTGAGGAAGGCAGTCCCACTTGTGTGTCTTCTAAGTCTTTGGTGGCTTCTAGAGCCAACCAGGAAATTTTTTAAAAAATAATGTTTGTGATGAAAGTGGATAATGCAAGCAAAGACACATTCATCATTTACACATTGTATCTCACACTAAGAGAAACAGACTGTTTTTCTCCAGACTGGTGAATTTGTTTTCAAACAGCTCCTCAGAGGTTTTAATGAATATAGCATCTGGCTCTAGTGGGTCAGTTTCTGCTAAACCAACATAAATGTGATCTAGAAGGAAAAACCAACTCATTTTAACTAAGCAGGTCTTACCTGGCATGTGAGGAATCATGCATTGCAACTTCATTGAAGCCTTTCCAGGTGGCATGAAACACACAACCAAAACCCATGAGGCAATGCTGTAATGCCTTCATCCCTTTCAGTGGTGGGTACTGAGCTAAATCACCTGGTGGGGGTATCTTCATTGTTCCCCTGGTGGGCTGTGAGAGACCAAACACAAAGCTTGAGAGCCTCACGACTCCCACCACTGTGCAGAATGCACCAAGTGCTCGGTGTCCCATGGGGCAACTCATCTTCTGCTCATGTGGCCAGCTCTGGGCACAATGAACTTGACCATGCTCCCACAAGAAAGACAACAGTGTCTTTTTCACAAACTCCAGAAGACCAGGGTGTGAGATTGTCTCACAGGAAGGGTTATTACAATGCCAAAAGGGTCAGAAGAACATCACCATTCTGCCTGGCAGTCTGTTCTATTCATACACAATGACTTGTCCAAACATAAAAGCAATTGCTAACCTTTTTCTGCCTGGAAGATGAGCCAAAGGCTCAAAGAGCAGACAGAAGTCCTGGGCAAAGCTACCCAACAATGTGCACAGAGCTCCTCAGAGCCTTCCACGTGCCTGTACAGAAGAACAGAAAGAAAAAGAGAAATCAAAGAAAGTGATATCTGGAGTCTGTCTGCAATTAAATCATCCATCAGAGAAGACCCATCAAGAGACTCTGCTGTTGAAATTTATCCTCTTAGTTCCCAAAACCAGCACTCACATGAGAGAGGGGAAAGAACAGAAGAAAAAAAAAGAAAGAAAAAAGAAGGAATTCGTTCACTCCCAACACCTGAGTGAAGGCAGAGGATTTATGAACAGTGTATGTACAGAAATATGTACATCTATGAAAGACTTCAAGTGTAGAGGAGCAGAAAATGGATCCAAGATAGCCGCAAAAGCTGCTTATGCTTTTGGCTTTATAAATTTCATAAAGCTAGCTATTTAGGAAGAGGATAAAAGTCCTCTTTTTTTCTTTCCCATTCAAAAGAAGCCACTGTCACTTCATTTAGGTCACCTCTGCCTACACAGGGGCATATTTCCCTTTTGCCTAACTTAGTTACTTATAAAATCTCTGGGCACTTTCATCTTTACCAAACACAACATCCTATGAAACACCAGATAATCATTAATGACTTCTACAGCCTGTGAAAAGAGGCACAGAGAGACTACAAGCCCTAGATTCATTTCTGCTCCTTTCTATCATCACAAAGTTAAGCATCTAGTCTAAAAAAATAATCTGGGACTTCTCAACAGACGTGAATACACATCACCACAAGGCTATTTACCTTAACTAACTTAGGCACACATTTTAAGATGGTGCCTGTCTTTCTACCTTTTAGAGAGCATCTTGGTAACCAGCCAACACTAGATAAGTAACTTTTAGACCAGATGTCTAAACAGAGACTGTCTAAAGTTAATCGATTAAGAAAGGCCTCCACTAAAAAGGGAGGCAGCAAATCAGTAGCAAAACAGGAAAGTTCATTTCCTTCTCCCAGACCTCAGAGTAATGGGCAAACTATTGGAATGACCCTTCCTACACCACATTATTTTGTAACACCTCATTTGGCACATTTGTCCCTGCTAAGAGAGGACCTTGTAAGAGAAACACTGTTGGGAGTCATTCACACTGGGCCTGTTTTTAAAAGCACAGGTTGTTCACTCAGGCTAAACAAGACATCTGTGTTCCAAAGCACACAGCATTAGTGTCAATCCCTCGTGCCCTGTGGGAGTCACTGCAGGGCTCAGTAGTGTTGGGGTGCTACGAACTGGACAGCTCAGATTTTCGGAGTTCTGTAGGATGCTCATTTGGACAGCTGGAAAGCAGATGTCTGGCAAGTCTAAGAATAAATAGAGATTATCAGTTCAAGCTCAAGCCTAAAAAAAGAACTTAAAAATGCTAATCCATGTGAAACAGCAAATTCCCTTATCTTTGCCAATGTTTTAATTTGTGTTAGCTGAGCCAAGCTAAAAACAAAACTCAGCAGGCACAGAAAGATGCTCACTGTAAGTGGAAGCCATGAAAAAGGCATCTGGTCTGAGCTACAGCATGACTTGCCTCTCTGCCTGGAGACAGATCAAGAAGAAATCTGAAGGATGGATCAGGCAGAACATGCAATGGGGATTTCATTAATTGGGGAAATGATGCTCTGACAGAGTGAGCTGAAGGCAACAACAGCACTGTAGTCAGGTTCTGCCGTTCTGCTCTGCGATATCCCCACATCTGACTTATTATCAATGGGCAACTGCTGCAGAAATTGAAGCGATGCTAAAATGACAACTCTATTAAAGGGGCAGATGGTCCTAGGAGCAAATGTTTCACCAAGGACTGGGTAGGTACCATCAAACACATTTCTCAATGACTCGAAAATGACAGCTGAATTTCCCAAGAGATGAAATTTCAAAGTGTTACTGTACTGTGTAGCCAAGGGCCAGGAATATTCTTGAATGTGACCTGACTTAGAAATATAATGAAGCTGACTGAAATACATAAGTATGGTTAGAATCCTTGCTAGCAGCTTTTGTGGCAGTCATGGTTGAAATGTGCCATTTTGGGAAGGCAGCCAAACTTTTTATATGTGGCGTACAGCTATACCATAAAACCGTTCTAGCTTTTTGGATGGATTATCATTCATAATGAATTGTCAAAAGGCAGAAAAATGAAGGAAAGAGAAGCCAAAGTAAACCATATTTATACTAGAAAAGGTTTTGAGTTTTTTTTAAAACACTGGAAATCAGATTCGCAAGACAAAGTTTAGTGGACAAAATGCTGACTGTAAATTCGTTTTCCTCTTACCATCACAGAAAATGAAATTCAAATTCATGTATATTGTCACTTCACCTTATGCACAAAGGACTGTGAAAGCCAATACGTAATGCTTCTTTCAGTTTTCTCCCTTCCCGTTAGTAAATCAAACCTAATATACCCATGGATTTCCCTGGAGCATGGACCAGTAAGGTAAAACTTCTCAGCTGATCTCTGACAAGAGCAGTGGTCTCTTAGGCTTTCAAGAAAGCATCCACCAAAACCAAGACTCAACTAACCAGGTTAAAAGCATAAAAACAACATTTAGAGTATAAAGTGGTTAAAAATCACATGAAGCTGATAACACAGCAAGAACATGGAATATTCCTTCACTGTTGCAGTGGGCAATGCCAAAAAATGTACTAGTTCTTACTACATAGTCACCTCCTCAGGGTTAACCCTCTATTTGCAGGCAACAACCACACAACATAGCTTGGCACAAAAAAATCTCACTATAAAACAGATCACCGGATTTAAGCTTGACCATATGGGTAAGGATTTTTAGGGACCTTCAGATCCATTACTAACCTTAGACTGTGTAAAATATTACTTCAGTCAGCTATCAGTTATGTGGACAAAGGGGAAATTCCATAAAATTCAGCCAACCTTCACTCTGCATTTTTTAGGCACTGACATTTATATTGGAAAAATAAAACAAGGCTTTAAAAAGGCCCTTGCCTATATATGCACGTATGTATGTACGCACACACCTAGGCATCATGGGTTCAGAGGCCACAGTGCTGCTTGCTGCCATGAACAGTTCCTGCAAATTCATGTGATTGTTCTTGGCAACACTACAGCTGGAAATGCGTGCAGGGTTGGGACCATGTGGTAAACCATTCTGTTCACAAAGCATGATGTAGTGCTGTGTTATTCCGACCCACCCTACCTCTGTTTTTCTGAGAGGTGCCATGAATATTTACAGTACTTAATATCAAATATAAAATAAAAACAGCAGTTTGTAATGGTGTTTTACAAACATATTTCCAATTTCTATGCACAGTGAATTTTCAAACTGGCATCTGTAATAGTTCTTGTGTGCAGTGGATGCTGCAGGTCTATGGTTCCATCTTCCAAATTCAATCTGCACAAAGGCATCCCAAGCACTAGGGGCATTTCTGGTTTCTGCATTTAAAGGACAAAGTGGACATAGGAAAGGTACATACATAGGCAACTGCAATGTTTAAGGAGACAGAGGAGCTGCTTTACCAAGAGAGACCAGAAAGTCCATGAGTCTTCAGCTTAAAAAGGGTAAGTCTGATGGGAAATATGACCAAGGTTTACAAAATTATGAAGTCTGTGGACAAGGTACTTATAGAACTGTTTTAAACTAAATTCAGTATTATTAGCTGTGGGAGGCACTCACTGAAACTAGCACAAAGTAATTTAAAATTAATAAAAGAAGACACATTTCTATTGAGACAGTAGTGAATTTCTGGAACTTGTTGCCACAGTGATGACCTGGAACATCTGCCACAGGCAGACAGTATCAGCAGGTTCAAAAAGGGATTAGACAAATCCTGGGACAATAGGTCCATAAACAAACAGTACAGAGAACAGGCAAAAATGCTCCTCCTAACACGCCCCATACAAGAATGGTGGATGCAGGAACATGGGAGCAGACTGCAGACATGGGCCAGGCTCCTGTGCTCTACCTGATCAGCACATCTTCTGGGCACTGATGAAGAAGAATCCAGGGCCAGATATGAACATTGCTGTGACCCAATGGGTATTTCTTTCATCCTCTAACACCTGATTGCTAGGTGACTGCTAGTTTCAGGGACTTGACTTGGGACTGATGTCCACAGTGTCTACTGCCTCACTTGCAACTCTGAGTGCTCTAAAAGGCTCTGGTAATGAATGGGCATCCAAAAGAGGCAGCAGCTAAAATTCATGAAGCCTACTATATAGGAAGGCTGTAAACATTTTCTTCCTTTACCCTGTCCCAGGGGAATTACTTCTCTGGCACATAAGCACTATTTTATAGAACCATATATTTATAGCTATTTCACTTTTCACAGCATTAGGAATCCTGGTAACTCCCTTCATGGATCAACTTGGCAGGCTGATGCCCTTTCCTCTTCAACCTGCTTTTACCCTAAGAATCCCAGCTCGTCCGTTTCTCCAGCAAGGCTTGGTTTTATTACTCTACAGAGAGACCAGCTTGTGATGCAGCAGCCTGGTGAAAGTTCAGCGCTACCCTTGAGCAGCCCACATGACAGCCCAGCTTCATGGGAACACACGTTCTCCATGGCACAGCAAGCAGCATCAGGATGATGCTGGACACGTTAATTACAAACATGCCCGCCAGGCCTGGAGCTCATGTGCTCTGAACAAAAAGAACAGAAGGGCACTGAGATAGGACTTCAACAGATGTCAGAGGATGGGGAGGGGTAGCTCCCTTGCTGACTACTTCACTGCTGCTTTTCTGTTGTAACAATTATCTGTCATGCAAAGCCTCTGTACATCCACTGTATGAACCCATCATTTTCTGTCCTTTAAAGGAACTCCTTTATGTTTAGTGGTTATCTAGTGATGACTGACACCAGTGGCAGGAAGAATTTAGTTGGCTCTTCTCTTATTCTAACTATCTTTCACCTGCATCTAATCTTTTAGCACACTGTTACGAGCACAGAAATAGATCAGCAAGACTCCAGTTGACTGCAAAAGACTAAGTCAAGTTAAATATTAGGGGGAGGGAGGAATCACTTTGAGTCTTACTTCTTGGTTTTTGATCTTGAAACTTCAGCTCCACATGTCATTTGGTCACATGAACATTCATGTGAAACACTGATCACAAGGACAAACTTTACTGCCAAATCCAGCAGGACCCTGAGCCTCAGGAAAAGATGAGACAGACTTCTGAGTCAGTGAAAAGACCATGATCTACGAAACTTGAAAATTCTGATTCATCCTAGTCTGAAGCATCTTAAACCTCCGTGGTTTATTGGCTTGCAGCTTTTTTTCATGGGTTGTGATAAAAATGAATAAAGAAACATCTCATTTTATGGAATAGAGAAGGTTTTTTAAAGTGGAGACAGCAGCTGCTGTGTGGGAACATTCCTAAAACCATGACAGAGTCCTGCCCTGAAGTTAGGAAAGTTTGTAACTTGCTACATAGCTAAAACATCCCTCAGGCAGCTCAATTCCACTTCTAAAGACAGTAAGATTTTTTTGTAAAGCAATGATGTTTCAAGAAGTCTGACACTCACAGTACAAATCCAAGATCAAGTCCCTCTCCTTTACTGTCTTCTTGGTCACACAACTGCACCTTTCCTGGCAAAAGGTGACAAAAATTAGGCCATTCCCTTTAAGAGCAATTCAATATACAAACACCTTTTGCAATGAGCCCCTTAGAATCCTTGGACACCAGGAAACTGCCTATGGCTTCCTTGGGATTACTCCCGATTTACACTAAGGAATCAAGGCCTACTCTAGCTTCATATTGCCAGTAAAAAAATTAGCCAACAATTACAAGAGAATGAAGTGAAAAGAGGGCACAGGGCATATGTTTATATTTCAAAGCCTTTTTTACTCTGCTCTAGGCAGAAAAATATATCCATGGGAGGTCTCTGCGCCAAACACAGTTGTTCATAAGTTAGTTTCACCCTCCCTAGTGAGTCAGAACAACAGAAAGGCTTTCCACTCCCTCTCCCATTCCTGCTGCTGTAGCCTCCTAGCACCACCACCACCACCACCCCTGCACCTTCCCATGCAGGTCCCATCCTCTTGGCGTGTCTACACAGCAAAAGTGTAGCTGGACTCCACAGGGCCACCTCCATGCAGGTTTTGGAATCAGCAGCTGAAGAAGTCAGAGCAGACTCCATCACAGGAAGCAGCAAGGGTACAAGTCTCCTTAGGGACCTGGATATGTATCAACTACCTGCCACCTGAGTGGAATAAGCCCACACTACTCTGACTTTACTGATGTTACTACCTGCACTGACTACATTAAGGATTAGGGAGGCACCCACCAGCCACGCAGCATCAGTCCAGCCTGTCCAGGGAACCAGCGCCACACGTGCTCACGCTTACCAAAAATACCCTGCCCCAACCAGCAGCTTCCTCCACCAATGGGCCCCTGCCAGGACAGCTGCTTTTAGAAATTCCATCATATGGAAAGTTTTCACATCTGCCTGAAGAAGTGGTGACTCACTACTGTCATCATCAATAGCTGAAACCTTCTGTGCTCGAAGCAAGAAAAACTAGAAAATTTTATCCTCTCCCATTTGCTGTTTCTGCATCTCAGCCCACTGCATGCATGTCTCCCAAACGTTTGCACAGAGTTTTCATACAACACCAGTGGCAAGAAAGGCATCTTAAAAACAACACAGAAACATGACAAATAAGGCTGTGAGCCATCTGACAAGGGAGCTACTTTCTTGTTCTATATTTACAGGGTAAACCAAGTTCACACTGGACTCCTGTGTGCTAACACAGTGCATGTGTGATAGTTGGTAACCCAAAAATGCCAGCCAAGGGCAAAGCTTTTAACTTGTTTTTTCCAATTTGAGTTAAGTGCAAGGAGATCACATCCTTCAGAAACAGGACAAGAAACTTCTTCCCTTCAGACCACTACTCTCCTATACCAGGTAAAGGCTGTCACTAATCTCTCTTCCTATCCCACAGCTTCTTCAGTCATTTGTTTATGTTCCCAGAATCTATCTTCCAGACAGAATCAAAAGTGATTTACATCTCAGCAGGAAGCCCTAATCCTTCCAGGCACTACTGGCTGTTCCTTTGTCTAAACAAAAAGATTTTCCCCAAAAACTGCAAGGAGAAAGGGGCTCTCTAGTTGTTTTCTTCTGTGGTTTGGTCGCAGCAGTCTCTTGCTGGAAGCATGCAGGGCTCATGCTGACACTGCTCCAGTTGGAAATGCAGGCAGAAGATATTTCCTGATGACTTAGCACATATTGTCTGCATGGATATGAGGTGGTAAGCAGTTGAGTAGTGCTCCACTCCATAGACTCTCTGAAATGCGCTGCCTCAAAAATGCTCCAATGATAAAACTCTGCCACAAAAATGGCTGGGAAGTTCCCTGATATCTCTTCTTCCAGCACCAGGATATGTGTTTCTGTGTTAAAATTTAAGCAATTTTGTTTAACTCACAGTTTCCTTCTGGCCTGTCTCTGTGCCCAATATGGTCAAAAACACTCAGAGGAAGGTACATGTGTGTGTGTATATATATACTTACACCCTTCAAATACCCTTATTTTGGCCTTGAAAGGTGCCCATGGAGAGAAAAATAAGTAACAAACTTCTTTAGATCATTCACCTGAATCTGGTCTGGTCTGTGGCAAAACTCTCTGCTCTTTACAGCCACAGGAGGCAAGAGAATTAATGTCACTCAAGGCTAAAACACTTTACAAAAGATAGCATAATCCAGGGCTGACCACATCATATGCTTCCACATCCTGCCAGTCCCTGTATCCTACAAAAGCTTCCAAAGAACAAACACACACCAAAAGAAATAGGGCTAACTATGAGAATCTTAAATATTCGTGTTCCCTGAGCTCATACCAGATGCTGTCTCCTTTTACGAGGGGTGTCTTGGAAACAGAGAAGGTACACACCAGGGGAATGCCACGCGCTGAAATGCAAAAGCTGTAAGCACAGCCTGATTTAGTTTAATGAGATAGAAGAAATTAATGGCATCCTCCTCAAATCCCTTCTGGACACAGATCAGACATCAGTGCAGAGCAGCCCTCAGTTACAGCGTTCCCTGGGTCAGAGGGCAAGGGCACCGGCAAGGAAACAATAAACATTTCTTCCCTGCGAGACTGAGCTGAACACATCAACACTGAATTTACACTAACATTAATTTCTCTCTGTTGTTCCCATAGCAGAGTATTTCTTGGCAATTCACAAGCAGCTTTTCCAGCCTCTCTGCGCTTGAAGTGTTAAGCTGATGCCTCACACACAGTAGATCTCTTCATGCAGCACAAAGACTGGTTAGTGATACAGGGAGAGTACCCTGAAGGCTTGGGAGAAGGACACTCTCCCTGCAATACCAAGATAACAAACAAATACTGGTGAGGCTTCTGTAAGCAAGAGTGAACTATAGGCAGACGTTGCTGTTTGCCTTTTCCCAACTTGTTTCCTGCTGGGTCTCAGAGAGATCAAATCACTATCCCCAGTAACAGCTACAGTTATTTTTTGTTCCAGGGAAAAAAATATATTAGTTTTATGGTGCCAAATTCTGGTTTGGAAAATTACCACCTACAAACTTCCTCAAAATGACAGCAAGAGTACAACTCCCTCCCTTGGCTCAGCTAGCATGGGCAGCACTTCTTTGTGCTGCTTGACAAAGAGGCACCTTTCAGCACTGAAAAGACAAAACATTTAGAAAATTGGTGATTGAGCCCCCACTGTGTGTGGAAAAAAAATAAACAGAGATCAGAAATGCCATGATAAATCAGAACATACGCTTTACCTGATATGTATTTGCCAGATCCAAATGAATTATAACACGGATTCAAACCGGATGGAAATCACCAAAGCACAGATTGTAACTGCAGGATGTATTTGGTCCTTGCTAGAAAGGACACAAGGAAATGGTCTCGAGTTGCCTCAGGGTAGGTTTAGACTGGAAATTAGGATAAAATTTCTTCACCAAAAGCATTTCAAGCACAGGGACAGGCTGTCCACGGATGTGGTTGAGTCACCATCCCTGGAGATTTTTAAGATTTGTAGATATGGCACTTAGGGATGTAGTTTAGTGATGGAATTGGCAGTGCTTAGTTAATGGTTGGGCCCAACGATCTTAAAACATCCTTTCCAAACAAAACAATTCCATGATTCTGAAGACTTAGGCAGCACCTGCAAGTTGTTTGTCCCACAAATATTTCTCCTTGCAAGCTAAGGTGCAAAACTTCACAAGCAGCCTTCCATTTCTGTACATTCAGATTATCTGACCACATGATTAAAAGAATATAACCCTCTGATAAAAAAAAAAAAAGCCCTAGGGCAGTGGGTTTCTCCATTTCTTCTGATTAGTAGACTTGCATTTGGTCTTGTATCACACTCTGCCCAGCTCACTGTCCCAAATGTCCTCTAGATAACCACTATCTGTCCCAGATAACCACTCCTCCCAGACACATCTGGGGCCTCTGCCTTCATTTGGATTCTACTGTCTCAAAGGACATGCTAGAGTGAAAAGGTGCTCCTTCTGAGGCTTACAGGTGAATTTAGAGCTGTACTTTTCTCCCAAGTTATCTTCTTGAAGCTTCATATGACTTCTTCCTTTTTTAAAGAAGGATTTAATTCAAAATACCAGCCAAAAATATTGCAGTTAAGTACCATTTAGAAATCTGTAGAAAGTCAGATATAAAGAGAGATCTTGGCATTCCTATTTGGAAAGCATATGACAAGGAAACATGCTCTTTGCTCACCTGGCATGCCTTTTGTTTCCTAGTGCCTCAAACAGCAGCATTTTTGTGAAAAGGCAGCAGAGCAGAAAAGCATTCCGGATATCAACACAAAACCAAGCATGCTGATTAGTTTAGCCTGATGATTTTGTGCCCAAATTGGAAGTCCTTTTTAACCCTCTCCTCCTCTTAAGAGTGAAAAAACTGTCCTCACAGTCTTTCTCAATTAGAAGTCCAGCATGGAACAAGGCCTTCCTCCCCAGGCTTTGGCGGCAGTGCTGTCAGTCTTGCAGAGCTTTGATCTCTCCAGATTATCAGCTCTCTTGGCCATCTGGGAAATGGCAGGCCTGAACAATCCTGTTCTTTCTGTATTTCTACATCCAAAAATTGGAAGGGAACCATCCCTTCAGTTTGAAGTGATGTCTATGTAGAGTGATTACTTGTTTGCCTTCTGATGTTGAACTGCATTACAAGAACAGCTAGCACAACACTACCCACAGTCAGTAAGAAAAGAGGATATAAGCCAGGGGAATGAGCAGTTATAATCCTGGAAGAGTTAGGTGTTACGAGACCTGCTCACGGACCTGCCCCTTCATTAGTTCTTTTGACCTAATTAAAGCTACTGACTTTTGCACAGGGTCTAAATTCTTTATCAGATTTTATTTTATTCTGTCTGTAATACTGTTTGCCCAGTGTCTCTTTTTAAGTGAAAGAGAACATCTGAAGTCAATGCTTTCAGGACTGGCCACTGATTTTGATAAGTCTGATTTTGGGAGTTGACCATGGAAGCCTGCAGCACAGTTGCTTCAGGAGTTTTCAGTGATGAAATGACTGCACGGGCTCAGCAATCCTTGAAATCAAGCCCAAAGGATGCCTCTTCTTCCTCACTAGGCCCTTCAAAGGGAATGCTACTGCCAGTGGAGCTTAGCTTGTAACCTTAGCTTTTCTTGATTGCCAGAAACGCCAAGAAGCTGCCAGGGGATCTGCAACTTCCTCCAGGTGTCAGGTACCCAGATGCCCCATTGATGGGCAGCATTCAGTAAGTCTAAGGATCAACTAATGGACAAACAGAATCACTGTGCAAAGCCAGTCTGTACATAATGAACCACCGATCTCTAGACTGAGATTCTGGAATCAAGACCACACCTCCCTTTTTTACTAATGACACTGAAGCCACCCTGTATTACTGTCAGTGATGTATGACACAACAGCACATCCTCTCTGATTCTACAGGGTCTTAAATGACTCAACCACTTAAGTTGGTAAGTGCAGAGACACTTTCTATGACTATATTTAGTTTTACAGAGGGTCTGGAAAAGTGATATTACCACTGGAATGAGGAAGTATTTATCCTCCAACTGGAAACACATGATGATGATGTAAAGGTACTATTTGGAGAGCTCTATTTATATGGCTGTTTCCTGAATCTTAATATGACTCAGAAAATCTTGGGATGTAACATGGTGCCACTGCCATAGTCTGTGGGAACCACTGCCAAAGCTTTGCAAAAGCTTTGGCAAAACAAACTAACAGCAAGTTACCACAGCTCTGCAATGCAAGTCTGAGGAATGGATACTGAAATTTAATGACTTGACCAGTTTGTTACCAATGGATTTAAAACCGCTTTATTAACGGGAGACCAGTGACAAAATTACGTGGGAAAGAGCCAACAATGAAGTGTAATAAATATGCAAGGGTAGTTAACGTAGAGTGAAATTTGATTTCGCTAATTACTGCTTGTTGCAATTATTCTGCTTTTCCGGATCAATAACTGCTTTCCCAAAGCCAATTGCTTCTCCTTCTTGACAGCTCAGGAATTTCTGTGATAAGCAGTTGATTAGAAATATTTTCTGTAAGATTTACAAATGCACAGGAGATCCAGCTGCTGAAAAAGCTCCCAGAAGCAAGTCTTGTGAACTCAGTCTGAGTGTTTCCAGAAAGGACCACAAACCTTTTTGCTGAGAAAAGAGAACACTTCTCCATTAAAGAGAAAGGGAAGTGGCTGAAGGTCTTTATTTTTACCTTTAAAAACCAAACTAGAACACAACTCTCTGGGAGAACATAGCCAGAAGCCCTATGACTACAACCAATCTGACATAGCAGGCTGAGGAGGAATAGGGCGAAGGTCATTAAAAATAGGAAGGAAAATAAGAATGAAATTGTTGTACCTTCCAAGTGCCAGTGATTGCACAGAATTACACCAAGCCCGCTAGAAAACAGCAGTAAGGCAACCTGGCACCAGCATTCCTTATTGGGTATTCATCAGATCTTGATCACTCTTGCAAAATCAAGACAAAAACCAGTAGAAAGCACAGGTTCATCTAAGATGAGAACCTCCCTGTGCAAAACATCCTTGTGCATGATCCTCTGTTTCTGCTCCAGCATTGTTTCTGGAATTCAACCATACCTGTAACAACTCGGACTATATCATACACTGCACTGCTGTGTGTACCAGCACAGGGAGCAAGCAGAGTACAAACTGCCATCCCACCAGAATGGCAGGAGCTTTATACCTGCTTCAAATGAAACAGACAAACAGAATAGTGAATTCATGCCATGTTCATAGTTTATATTTGACTAACAGATTATTTATTTCTTGGGAAGTTTAATATTTAATGTAATCACAGCATAACAGAAGAGTGCTACATTGCTTGATTCTTGAGGGCAGAAATTCCCATTGATTACAGCTGAAGTCTTTCAAAGAATCAGGAAAAAAAAATCCCTGCACTTTTCCCTAACTGAGCAGTAGTGCAGGCACTGAGCAGTCAATCACTGCATAAGGTTCGTGTCTCATTACTTTCACACACAATGTTAATTCAATTGTTTGCCAAGATTAGAGTGCTAATATAACCACTGATTGCTGATAGTCCTTATCACACAAACATTACAGCAGTATTTACCATATAGCATTCAGCATCACTAATGTGACCTTACAATACTACAACAGTACTAATACAATTGCTCATGCTGTCACCCAGGACATGTAAAAGCCATGTTTTATGACTCTGTCCAAAGCTTATTTCTCCTCCTTTACCCATGCTCTCCTCAACACTCTCTCCCATGTTCTATGGTCCTGTTACATACAACGCTCTGACTGGATTTTCTTTTCTACTTCTGCATCTTATCTCTGGAAAATTTCATCTGCAGTTTCAACTGTATCCAAACTGATGACACACTAATGTATGACTATTTCCAGGCTACTCCCTTTCAGCACTCAGTAAATGCTTGGCCTGTCTTTTCGACAGCCCATCCACAATATCTAGCCTTCAGCTCAAATACAATACAGTAAAAGGGAATGCTTATTTTGCCTCCACTTGCCTGAGGACAACACAGCTCATCCCTGTACCATTAGCAGTCAGCTTGGATATGCACTGCATTTATGTCTACAGATCTGGATTATGCTGAAGCTCTTACTGAGACAGAGCTTATCCTAATAGCCTCTCCTGATTTTCTCAGTTCTGCAGGAGGATATTTTTCTTCCAGACCAGAAACATGCCTCTCTGCAGTTTCACTTGAAAAGGGTTAAACTGAATAGAAACAAAACCAACAGAGCTACCTGCAAGCAGTGTAGTTAGTAACAGAAAATTCAATTTAAATTCACATCTTATTTTCGCCTATGTTAACACAGAGAGGTACAGAGCACATCCTGAATGTATTTTTTACATCGTATTTGTACAGTTCTTCCTTTCTCAGGCATCTGGTACCAAACATCTCAGCAACTCCAACATGATTTCCTCCAGTCTTATAAGGAGAAGCTTGTTCTCTTCCACCCAAATGGCTATGGCAAATATCACAGCCCAAACCTGTCATTATCACCAGCTCTCTCTCAGAGATGCATTCCTGCATCAAACTTACATTTGGTTTCAAGCCTTTCCATCTCTTACCCTCACCCTTTCTATCATTCCTCACTATTGAGCTATTGATTCCTGCTTCTGATCACTCTGTGAACCCTTCCGCTACCACCCAAATATCTGATTTTCCAACAAACTTTTTCATGCTGTCCTTCATCCTGCCTTTTCTATTGCTAGTGCTTCTCTCCTGCATTTTATTTTCTGTGCCAACTTTGCAGTGTCAGAACTGACATCTGGCTTCAGAAAAATATTATGCCCTTGCCTTCTCCACACTCCCCTATGTACCATCTATATTGATTTCTGTAAAGATGGAAAGCACATCAGAAAGAATCAGCTTTCTGCTCTGTGTTGATACAGTGCCTAGCACAGTACAGTCTTGCTCATATGCCAAGTGTGGCCTATGGTATTATAATATGTAAAATGATAATATGTTGTATGTATGTTCCATGCGCAGATCTAATATATGGTCACATGCATCTTCACTTCTTCTGGATACAAGTACTCTGTGTACCAAAACAGTCAAGTGATAGAAGTGAGTGAAAACACACCACTACTTTTGCTATTTGAATGTAAATCTGGAACTTTAAAGTAAGATAAATATTTTAGAGGAGAAGTACTATTTTAGTCTAGTAGCCACCCACAGAATTGGGAAACAATTGGTCTAAATCCTTGACTAATTCTTAAAATGTTGCCCAAGTATTCACAGATTCTCTAGTTTGCCTGTTGTAGAAACAGTTTTATCTGTATCATGCTTTATTTTAGGATAGCTTATTCCACTCTTCTTAAAGGAAGAAACTATACTGGTGTAAATCACCTTTATAATTAAACAGCTGCAGCACTACTGTTTCTGTTCTTATAACTATGTTTCTGTTCTTGTAACTATTTCAGGTTTCAGCATAGCTTAACAAGTGAAACCCAAGTCTGAGTTAAGCCCATTCAGTCAGTCATAAACTGATACACAATATCATCATATGGAATCACCACCCTGAATGAGAACAATTAAGAAAGCCTACATGGATATTCCTACCTTTAATCTACTTTTTGTCCCCATTTTGAAAGTCAGATGTTGTAACACATTCTGGAGTGTCAGAACCATAGAACAATTTGGGCTGCAAAGGACCTTAAAGACCATCTAGTTCCAACCTCTCTGCCATGGGCAGGGACACCTTCCACTACATCAGTTTGCTCAAAGCCCCATCCAATCTGGCCCTTGAACACTTCAAGGGATGGGGCATCCACAACTTCTCTGGGTAACCTGTTCCAGAACCTTATCACCCTCACAGCAAAGAATTTCTTCTTAATATCTAATAACCCATCCTCTGTCAGTTTAAAGCACTACCCCAAATTCTATCACTAAAAAGTATCCCTCCAAGTCATGGGAGTCATGCTTGGTGTTTCCCTTACACCAATGGAGACAGCATGAGACTGCTCTCCAAGCTCATGTCTACATGGCAAGCACAACATGACTGCTGCACGTGCTGACACATTTGAGTGAGTTTTTCTCTAGCAGCAAAAGCAATGAAACCACAGCAGCATGGAGTTTCACAGATCACAGGATGCCTGGTGACTTTGCACAGGGTGTGCTGATGCCTGTACTACTGCAGCTTCACTGCTGCTGACTGTCAGCCTGGCTCGGTTAGGGCATGCAGGGCACCAACTAGACATCTTTCTATCTGGGGACAATTTTGAGTTGCCAGGGCAGGAAAATACAACTCTCACCCTGGCTTTGTTATTGTTTTTGTTGTGCTTCCACCTTCCTTACTTGAAAGCCTGAGCCCTCAGCTGCTGTGGTCTGGAATCCTTGAGATTCAGGTCTCCTGCCTGAAAAAAATCTTGTCTTCTATGTGTGTAGAAGGCATGGAACCACATTCAAATGTGGTCAAATCTATGATACAAGAAGGCCCTAAAATGAGGCAATAGCAAAAAGCATTTCCAAATCACCAATGAGAACCTTTTGCTCGTCTAGACATACAAACCAAGCACAGATTAACCAGCTCTGACTGTGCGAGATATTTTTAATCCAGCATTTTAGGTGACTTGGCAGGACTGGCAAAAGCCTGAAAGGCAAAAAGGGTCAGAAGGGAATTTTACTGCAGTGTCTGCTCAAAACTATATAAGCTCTTAGTTACACTTTTCCAGCATGCACCAGTGAAGTGGAAAGAGCTTTAGCACGGTTCACTGACAGAACGCAAAATTAAACTAAAGAACAGAAAGTCTGCTGAAGTTTAGCATGTCTCTCTCACTCACTAAGGCTCCTGTAACACTCTAAAACCCCACAAAACACAAAAACAACAACAAAACTCCCAACTCACAATGCAAATGTTTGTGTGCTTGAAAGCTTGGGAGTTTTTCCCAAACATCATCAGTTCATCAGATAAAAGATATAGTGCCTTTCTATATACCTTAAATCACCTTTAAGCACCACGACTGCACACTGCCAATAAAATAAAGCATCTGCGGTAAAACAGCTTAAAATTTACCCAAAAGCTGCATGCAATTCTTAAAGGGTGATGCTCCTCCTAAAAAGGAGTAAGTATAAGTATATACACATACTTATTTGTATTTTCTAAAAAAAGACCACAAAGTTACTATTTTGTTATAAAAATGCTTTTTTTCGTGAGACAAGTTAGCCATATTGTACTTTAGAATCATTCCTTTGATTTAGCATGAAGCCCTTAAGAACCTATGTGTGAAATGAAACTGCCAATATACATATTATAAAGCATCTAATTCTTGTGTTTAACCAGGATATAATAAGCATTTATTTGCTGAAGGTCATTAGAATGTGGGAGACACCACATGTGACAAAAGTTCGTCCACTGTACGAAGACAAGCTGGATCACATAACACCATTTGATCTAAGCAACGGCAGAAAGGGCAATAAATGCTGAAACAATCTAAAATTGAACTGAAAAAAAAAATTAAAAAGAGGCTCTGCCAAAGTCTTTCATGTGTCTCCTGGAGGGCAAAGACAACAGCAGAAGTGGGGAAGCTTTACTTGTTCAGGCTACAAGCACTGAATGATGACCTTGTCCCTATACAAAAGTTCAGCCAGCTGACAGAGTTAAGCTTGCAATGCTCACTGAAAAACAGATTCCCTATAAACTGGAACATATTATCAGATGCCAATAGAGCAGTCCTGTTCAGACATAATACAGTCTGATTCTTAAGAGCACAGAGGTCACTTCACTATATTCCCTTAAGTTTAAAACCACTTTAAAATATTTATATACTTATTACAGGAACATTTTAAAGCATTTCTATCATAGGAGGAAATGCAGTAGCATAAATAAGATTCATATCCTCATATTCTACCAGTGAAATCATTGGGTATTTTATGCAAAAACTTTGACTAAGCAAGGAGTCTAATAATAAAAAATCCGATTACAAGCTGCCCTACAGAGTTTAATATTGGGACTGGTGAGCCTTTGTCTTCAAACGCTGATCACAAATTTCACATTTTATCATTTGCTAGGGTTTGTGTATCCCAGAAGAGGTTCAGCAGAAGGTAATGATAGCACATTTGTCTGTCTCTGGCAAGAAATGCTTCTGGAGCTCTCCACAAGAAGAAAGCATGCATGGGCACCAAAAGGCTGGTCAGGCTTTCTTAAAATGCAAAGGGCTTAAACCTGCAAACTTAAATTGCCAAAGTCAAAAGTACAGCCACACCATTTCATCAAATGCACGTAAGACCTGGCTTACTCTGATTTCCTCCACTTTTAGGGCACTTTCACCTAAGACTTTTCACAAGTCACTTGTCTGTGAAGAACCATCTACATAAGCTCAAACCTCTGTTGAGTTTTTTCTCACAGTTTTGATCTTCCTGTGTTATTTATCTACTTGCCATTGTGCAGTCTGTTATTAGTATTTCTTCATTAGGTTAACATGCAGCTGTTAGTGATTACTTCACAGCAATCATCATGAACAGCATCAAGATACTGCATTTAAAGTCTCTGCCATGCACATCTGTACCACTGTTAAGTACCCTGTCAGGATCTCTTCTGAAAGGCCAAACACTTTCTTCAGCTGTGTCTGCAGTGGCATTTGTTCCCACTCTTCAAGTCAGGAGTGAATCTAAGACTACACATCCTGAGAAATAAATCCATATAAATGCCAAAATTACTTACAACAGAGCAGGAATCACTGTTTCAGCCCAGGCTGTAGGTAACACACACATCTTTCAAGCTCCAGAGTCATGTAAATTGGAAGGACTATGAGAAAAACCGGAAGGAAAATAATTCTGCTATCCCACCACCACTACCTCCAGATTGTAATTCAACCCAGCTCACAAAGGAAATCCAGCAGCATCCTTTATTTTACAATAGTATGCTATTTAGCACAGTAATACCCTCTCTATTACCCTCGCCTCAGCACATTTTAATTACACTGTAACCTAAGCAGAGGTGACTGAACACCTAAATGTATGTATGCCATCAATGGAAGTGTTTGAGGCCAGGTAGGTGTTTTGAGCAAACTGATATAGTGGAATGTGTCCCTGCCATGGCAGGAGGGTTGGACTAGCTGAGATTTAAAGCTCCATTCCAACCCAAACCATTCTGTGATTCTACCAAATAGGAACAGTTTTCCACATATTGATGATTACATGGCAAAATCCTACCGCAGACAGAGCAAATTTATATGTTAACATAAAGAGGTAAAAACGTACAAGGTAAAAACAGGAAATCCTAGCAAGGTGTCAGGTAACTCCGACAACTTGTAATCACTATAAAGTCTTAAATTCTGTGCTCTTTACTTTAAATGTTAGTACTGTTTTTCAGCCTGACATTTCCAAGCTCGGGTCCATGCTTGAGGACGTCAGTCCCCAAGATTAAAAAAATAATAATTGTGATTTACCTCAGAACAAAAGGTCACTTTTTACCACCTCATTAAAATGTACCTACTTCCACCCCAAAACCCAGTTAGTTTCCTCCAAGACAAATGGACTTCTAAAAATCAGGCTATTTTTTGTGGTTCATCAAGTCCATTGTTTCCAAAAGTAAATAGCCATTATCCTTAATGATTCAGTAATCACTCCCTTCCCTTAAATGAAGGGCTTTGAAGGTGATAGGGGAAAGGCTGCTTGGCTCAGATAGCCTCAGTGGGAAAGAGCAGCCAGCTTTTGTGCTGTTGTATTTGCAGGAAGACTTGCTCTTGTTTCTATTATAGATAGGTTTGGTTTTGTTTCCCAAAGAGAGGAATTACAGTAATTCAAGAAAGAATAAAGACATCCTTCCACAGGGTCGGAAGGTAGCCACACAACTTCCACTAGCTGTTAGAATGTGGTAACTGACAGTATAAAACTGGGTAAGAAACCATAGCTCAAGAAAACAAGTTAAGTTTAAGATGTGCCCTGGGAGGGATGTTAAAGCCTCTTGCTCTGTTTCCCTTCACATAGACACACATTAAATTACCCAAAGAGGGGTCCCAGCTCCCACCAAAAAGCTGTTTAGCAGTGCAGACTCACAGCTTTCACTGCCCCTGGTTTGACTCATCTGTGAGCAGGAAAATAGCTCATATTGACCATGTGGTAAAGAGAGCTTTGTAATTTGTACAGTCATTTGTAAAATCAGCTCTTGAGAGAATTTATACTGTATCTGACTTGAAAATGAAGATTATTTTTCCTCCCTTCAGTGCTTTTAAGTCACTCAAAGACGATGTTAAATCCAGTAGGATTTAACAGCAGGAAAACTCAGCATTGGGTTCTCCACTCCCACTGAAGTAAGGGTCATGGAGTTGAGCACTGCTGACTGCTTCTGAAAATCTCATCCGAAGGACCCAGTCCAAAGCAGGCTAATTCCCTAGACAACTAACTCATTTAGACTTGTACAGACTTTGGCTTCAGCCCAGGCTACATTAGCATCCCACAGAGAAATGTGTTTTAACAATTTACCCTCCAACAGCTCTTAAAATTCTCAGCATCTCTGACTGAGCCATAATAAAACACATTGTTATTTAACATTATTTTCATAGTGCATATAGTGTGCTCCAGATTTTTTTTGGAGGAGCAGTGACTAAACCAAGCTGTTACTTACTATGGACTACTTAAGAGACCAGTGTTGTCACTTAAAAGGAGGGCTTCCAAGCACCAAACATACAAAATCATGCATTCTCATAGGCTTTACAAAAGCACAACTCAATTTATCCATGGAATATAGGCAATTCAGTTAATAAATAGTAGACATACATCACATCAGTTGCCAAGAGCCTTGTGGTATGGCACATTTCTGTCACAGGTTAGCAAGTGACTCTTATTCACGAGCTATGCTCTACAAAAAATATTGTATGAATTAAACGACAAATAAGTATCTGAAAGAACTCTAAGATGACCAACAACTGCATCATGTTACATTTCTTAATGCTGGTAGAACATGTCCAGGGAAGAATAACCAAAGCTTGGTAACTGCTGGTACAATCCGGCTCTACTGAGAGACTAAAGAGCTCCTCCGTCATAACAAGGATGAAGTCCTAAAATCGCCCTAAGGAGACAATGAGGAACTTCAATAAATGGCTTTGACTGTAGGATTTTTTTTCCTGAATTTGAAATTAGTTGTTATTCAGCAATATTCAGAGTTCAGCACATTTGTTACACAATTCAGGGTCCAGTCTCAGAAGCTGTCAGGTCTGACTAACCCAAGGGAGACAGAGCTTTGCTGATAGGTGCAGAGAAGCATTAAACTGACATATTTACAAAAACTGTGAATTATACATGAGTTTCTATATGAACCAGACATGTTTAATGTGCCACACATTCTTCATGTTCTACAGTTGGGTATCTTAATACAAGAATTGTATTTTATCATTCTGTTAAAGCCAGTGAAAGCATGAGACTGACATCTCCAGAGACTCGTATGCACTCCTGAACAGAATAGCAACTACAATTTCTTCCACAGCATTCACACCAGTGCATCCAACCCAGAACAGGCCAAATGCCCAAGAGAATGGGGGTTTCAGCTTCCAGCCTCATGCAGCTCTCAGCCACTCTTCTGAGAGGATGACTGAGGGCATTGTCTCGGGGTGGGTAACCTAGCTTCATTATGTTATGAGACTAGCCTCCCATAGCATCTGAAAGAGACAGAAGAAACTGTCCCTCAAAACTCAGCATGCAAGGGGAACTCCTTTGAGGGAACCTCTCCCATCATGAGGTATTACCACAGCTGCAACTTTACATATATTTTACAATGTGTTGATACAATCTGGGGAGTAAACCTACAAATCCCTAGGGTCTAATACTACCATACTAATGTTTAACATAATCCCATCCACTCTAGCTATGATTTTGTAACACCCACAGCATATTCACTAACAAGACCTCTGTGTTTGCTAATGCAGCAAAATCCTTGACATTATTAATGCAGAGCTGACATGTCATCTCAGTGCATCTAATGTTTAAGTAAGCTTCCCAAAAGGCCACTATTTCCCCTGTGAGACTGTTCTGCCTTGATGCTGTGAAACTCCATCTTCAGCTCAGATATACTGAACAAATGTTCCTGTATAGCATATGCTTAGTTTTTTTAACTGGCTGCATCTGATCATCGCCCTTTTCTGCCAGCTCTGAAATGCTGCTAGAACATCAACCACTTGAATGGCAAGAGCTGCTGTCAGGCTTGCAATGAATAGACTGAGCTCCTCACTGAAGAGCTGAAAAAGAAAAATCAGTCACTGTCTATCCACCTATCTGACACAGCCGTGATCAACAGGCATGTCAGCCCCAACACCCTTGTGCAGCCTGCCTTCACAGAGAGCAGTGCAGACATCCTGCAGATCACTTGTAGGGGTACAGAGGGAAAACACAACCCCTTGGTAACAGCCATTGCAAAAGGTCTGGGAACACACAATTTTCTTGTGCATGCTTCTCTGATCCAGACAGCTCTACAGTAGTGACTGCTTACACATTCAGCATTGATTTTGCAGACCTTAAATGGTTTAGATGCTCTCATGGGTCATCTGACCACACACCAGAAGACGGACTGAGACCACAGCATTATTTTTGCTTTTTACTACACCACTGGGATATGGTTTCAGTTGGAAACTGATCTGGGGGATTATTTAGTTCCAACCTTTTCTGTCACAGTGGTCTAACCCCCAACCCATTTTAATGGCATCTGAATGCTGTTCAGTAGATTATGTGAGGCCTTAGTAAACTGAGGTAATTTCCTCAATCACACCAACAGACAATATGACATCAGTGTAGAAGTACAGGTATATGTGAATTCAAAGAAAGGAACAAGGATTGAAGAGAATTCATTAAGGTATAAAAAACTGGAGTTCCATGGAAATAAAGTGATTAAATTAATAAAGGACAGTATAGCCTGACTACAAAGTACTTCTTCCAGCTGAGAGATCATTGTGATGGAATGCCCATAAAGGAAAATATTTAAGAACAGATCTATCACAAAAATAAGTTGTAGAGAAAACTGTTCTCTGTCCAGGAGGTTAGGTGACCTCAACAGTTCTGTCTGTCTCAAATGGCTATGAACATATGACATAGTAAGAGAGCTGGTCTGTCAGAGACACATGCAAACCTAAGTGGTTGTTTTCATGACGAATCTACCCACAGCAGCTTATTCCAAATACGTAAGACCTGTTCTTCCAGTATGATTATGGAATGACATGATCATGCCAGCCCTCTCTCTGAACACCCTTTTTTTTTGCAATGACCTGTGACTAATATAAGAGAGTGCAGTCCTGGGACTAAGAACATTACTGCACATCTGTACCAGCTAAAATATCCACCACTACACACACAGCACTAAGTAAAACTTGGCAGAATACAAATGACAACATTCATCTGCTCCCTGTCAGATCACAGTATTTAGTAGGTTCTGCTTGCGGCACGTTAACGTTACAACTGTTGTAGCTCAGAGCTTAGATGGCAAAGTAAGCAGTGGAAGGATGGGACAGGAGCAAAATGTCATTTTCGCAGCATTTCTAGAACAAAATCAGAGAGGAGAGAAACTACTCTCTGGTAGTAGTTGGAAGTGAAACTCGCAAGACTGAGAAACAGCATGAAGGAAAAGTGAATAGCCACCAACCAGATTCCTTTTCCTGTGGCCAGTTCAACTGCTCCAAGTCCATATTTCTATGTCTACTTAGCTTCCCTGTGACAAGATGCTTCAAGGAGAAACCACACACAACAGTTTTCCCACAAACACATCTCACATGAACATCATAGCTATGGGTATACAAACAAGGACAGTCCCTTCTATTCTCCAGTCAGTTTATGGACAGCTGAGGCAAAACCTCTCATGTCAGATCCAGCATCATAAGCCTGTTACTGGATTTGCTGAATTCCTGCTGGGTGAGGTATGCTTTCTACGAGATTATGAGTCTGAAATACACCAAAGGAGGCCACATTCAACAGCTTCTAATGGAAAGTACTGTTATTTTTGTTTTCTGCAAATGAGTGCAGGAGGAACAAGGATGAGATGTGCTTGAGCCCATGGGGCTAGCACACAGGTACCTAGGCAGTCTCTCACTCCTGCATTATTTTTGTGCACCCCAGACTTCTGATCCCCATTGACTGCTGTCTGATAAACATAGCACTAACAAGTAGTAAGTGAATTCATATGGGCTCCAAAGTCACAGTGCAAATCGGCCTAATTGTATCAGCAGCCTTCTCTGCTCTCCACTCCACTGTGCAAAGAGCCTTCCCAGAGGGCCAGTCAACCAGGTGAAGGAAGCAAGCACATTTCTGCTTGTCCCAGTCTGCAGGAGCAGGGCAAAGGCTCAGTTACCTCATGAATAATGCATTGTCTGTTTATGCAACTCCAGGGACCCACTTCAGATCAGCCTGTGGTCTTCAGAATTACTTTCAGCATACTTGGCCAGACTCTTTGGTAGGGAAATCAAAAAGCTGCTTTCAAAATTTTCTCTGCTCAGTTGAAGCTTTCACCCCTCTCTGCTATACATAATCAAGAAGAAAGGAGACATGATTTTCTGGTCACTCCAGTTTCACGCTGGTACCACTTGGCTGACTTCAGTAGATTTACCCCTCATGTATGCTGCTGTGACACAGTGAGCTTCAAAGATGGCTTAACAGCATACAGGGATGTACCAGCAATTCAGAAACGAGTCAGGAGGAGATCAAGCTGCATGCAGTATCATCAATGCCTCCTAAGCAGATGGTTAAGCACGAATTATCACAAGAAGGGCTAAAACAGTCTTTTCTTACTTGTTGTAGAGGTGGAATCTGAAATAATGAACAAGCAATGTAAGAGGGAGAGGTTGAACTCATAGGGGGTGAAATTACAAGATATTCCTCCACCCTGCAAAAAAATCTTTTTAAATACTGGCTCTCATCCAGAGGTTTTACCCCAGGGGATAAGATGTCAGTATGCCAATGCAATAGCAGAAGCAAACCTTGAAATGTAATGTAACCTCCTCCTTGTAAAGCTCATCTAATCCAAAATATTTCACATGAGAAAAACTTGCATAAAAAGGAGCCAGGAAGAGAAAAACATAGCTCAATTATACAAAGTCATGCATACTGCAGACATACCCATGTTAGGAAAAGGCTGAGTTGTTCACAGGGCCAAGTCAAGCAAGTCACAGTAACAGTTCCCTTAGCCCCCCCCCCCCCTCCCAACCCCCGNAGTGTTTAAAAATGTGGCACTACAGGCTGCGAACCTAGGGAGAAATGAAAAACACTTTGTTTGCTCTCCCTCTACACTGGGCATGACTGAACCACAGATCAGTCTGAAGACATCCCCAAGCAATTTGTTGCTTACAAGCCACTGGTTGGAGCTGCCTGAAGTACACTCAAGCACTGCATGCACTAGCAAAGTGTCTCAATGAAGAAGGCTGCAGGGGTAACAGCATCATTGGGGTATTTACCTCTATTCAAACAACAGCAAGAAAGTTTGAAGCCACCTACCTGTAATGCTTGCTGGACACCTGAAATACACTGCATGGGAACCACTGCCAAATCAGGCAGCATCATAGCACAGGCCAGGCTAAGACACAGATCTTTACAGGCCCTTGCTATGAGGAGCTGGGTGGCTTCAACAAAACAACGCAGATGTCAGGGTTGTGACACAGAGCTAAAAGCAGCAACCAAGAGCAAGCTCTGATGAAGCCTGAACTAGGGCTCTTCTCTTTCCAGAGTATGAAGAAAAGCATTGATCTGGAGGCCTCCCTCACAGAAAAAAAAAAAAGTAAAAAAGTAAAATTTTTACAGACTTTTTTATTTTTTATCCATTTTCTATACACGGGCTGAGTTCAGGCTAGGTGACACTGGCCATCTGCTTACAGCACATTTCAGCAATCATCTTGGGAAAACAACTCATATACCTGAAAGTATGGGAGGCTGTGGCATACACAGACACACGCCAGGTCACTTCAAACAGACCTTACCGTGTTTGGCAAAAACTTTGGAGCTACTCAACAAGCCCTTACAGAATGTCTCATGGCTTATTGATGCTGAAACACCTATTCATCACCTCTGTTTAATAAACAAGAATTTCTAACTGTGCCTGACTTCTCTTTGCCTTCCTAATCTTCTAAAGGGAGGCTAACTTTCCATCCTTCACCATCAGTAACCTGCTGCACTTGGTGCCCAAAGCATTTTCTGCCTGACCAGACTAGGTCTTGGTACGTCAGTGGGGAGTTTGCGATGCCAGACAGGTTGCTTTATTCCTCCACTCAGGAGTCTTGATCTTTGAAGTTGATGTCCACAGGGAGAGAGCCTTTACAGAGTCTTTCTTTGGAAAGTTCAAGACAGCTTGAAGAAAAGAAAGTAAAGGTAACACATTTTGTTTAACCACCAAAGCATATGATTAGCATTTTCACTTCCAGGGAAGGTTCATTATTTCACTGCATCTTCGTGTTGGAGGTATGTGACATTTCTCATTGAAGTCAATGATGTCTTCCTCCCTTTCAGTTTACCCTTTCCCAGAGTAATGCAAACCTCACTTCAGGTTCTGCCCCAGCCCTCTCCTCCCAGCTGCATCTCACTGTCAGGGGACCACCACCACCACGTGACTCCCTGCAGCACATCCTAGGGGCAACTGGTGCACAGCCCTTTCCAGGCAAACAGCCCACAGTCTGTTGTGGGAGGGAGAGATACAGGGAACAGCTCCCAGGCAAGAGGTAGGGCAGACGAGGGAATTTGAAAGTAACAAGAGCTACACCCTCTTTCCCCTTCCATTTTTTGCAAGCCTTGTCCCAGAAGCACAGCCTGCTGCATTGACGCTTGTTGCCTCCTGCTCCAACACTCTCCCATCCCCTCCCATCCTGGCCTTTATTCAGCTGGTTTCCTCAGGCCAAATTTGTCAGCATGACGAGGTGCCTTTCCATTTTCTGTTTTCATCTATTTTTCCCATTTCTAACAAGGGAGGTGTCTCACACTCAGCCCTGACAGCAGCCCCTCCCCTCTTATCATTTGACTGAAACACATCCTCCTCTTCCAGGCAAATGTTATCTCGAGTTTTCAAGCAGTGCGTTTTCAAAGACAAGAAATGCCAAAGAATACTGCTAAGCCTTTTCACCACTTTCCACAAGGCTGGGCATGACTTGCCACGTTGCTATGACATTCAGGGAACCTGCAGCAAGTGTCTGTCTCCTGCAAAGGGGGCAGAAGAAGATTTAGCTAATTTCTACTCCTAATACAGGACTTGAACCTCAACAGCCCATGTTACTCTCCACCTCTCATAAGTCTCTTCTTTTTTTGGCACTGTTTCCAAACAAAGGTAACAAGCCAAATACAGGCCACCAAATGTAAGAAAGTCAGCCACACAGAAAGAAACAGAATATTCTCTGATCTGACTAAAATTTGCTGCTGTGCAGATAGCAGTGGCAGCATGGCCTAATTATGGCCCACTGCACATTTCTATCACAAATTCCATTCTCTTTATCCCACTCCCAGTATTTAGGCTTTTTACTTCTCTGAGATAAAACACGGCAAAAAGGCATCAGCCATAAAGCAAAATTTGCACTAGAAGAAAAAAGTATTTGTAAAGAAAAACAACTTGATCTGGCCACTTCTTTCAATCTCACGGAAATACTGAGACAATGCAAGCAATTGGGTTTCACTTTCCATCTCTTGTAATGCTGCTTTCAGTAGAAGATCAGTTTCTTTGGAATTTTGGACAAAACAACAACTGCTAAACAGAAGAGACTTCAAACAGATGACTTTTTGCCAATAGCAGATCAGAAGACTTTCAAGTCTTTAGGCTTCAGGCATGTGGAAGTTCCATTAGGATCACGCCTGATGCACTCCTGATCAAGCTCTCGGGGCGAAATCTGAAGATTTCGAATGGCCAAAAAATTTCAGAGACAGTGAGATCTTCAGGGCTGTGAATCTTTCAGCATTTGACCCTCAATGCAATTCTGCTTGAGTTTTCACAGTTAGCCTCCCACCAAGTGACAGACACCTCTGCACTGATGCCTAACAAACTCACTGCCTAGAGGACAACTGCATCTATTCCACTACTTTACACAAATGGAGAGAGGGATGAGCTGCCCAGGGGTCCAACCCTGCCCAGGTGAATAATCCTCTTCTCCCACAATTTAACCCAAAACACCCACTGCTGTACTGAGGCAGTCCAGAATAAGAGCTCTGCAAGCTTATTCTGCCTGTGATCACTCACTGCTGATGTGCTTCAAATGAACGGGCTCCAAGATCTGCAGCTACCAACAGAGGTGAGGGTTTTCCCACCACTGTAAAACTTCTCATGGGAGATGTAATAAGAACAGGAAAAAAGGAATGCCACAGATGTGTTAAAAGCTATAGGATTTGCAAAACTAAGAACCAGAGACACACAGGAGTCCCATCCCAAACTGCTCAGTGTTCTTTACCTGCTCCACCTGTAATCCCAAGGAGGAATAAAGAATGACTGCATCCATATTTTTGTAGGAAAGAATTTGAGTTACATGAGCACAGGGGGATATCGACATGAAAAAAAAGATTAAATTCTCCTAGGAAATGTAGAGGTAAATCTCAGATTGCTCCACATGGGCCTTTTTTTCTAGTTTCTGTGTCTGAAAAGCAACAGGCCAGTTGAAATCACTTTAATCCTACCAAAATGAACATTTGACAATAACTACCTGAATTTTCACTGTCTTGTACCCTGTGAAGCAATTTACAGTTACTTGAGCATCCAAAAGAAGAACAAACAAGATCCAAGACTGAAAAAGTTTTTCACGGAAAGAGTCAAAGTTCTGGAATGGTCTACCCGGGGAGGTGGTGGAGTCACCATCCCTCAATGTGTTAAATAAAAAAACTGGATATGGCACTCGATGCCATGGTTTAGTTGAGGTGTTAGGGCATGGGTTGGACTCAATGATCTTTAAGGTCTCTTCCAACCAAGTGATTCTGTGAATTCTGTGAAATTCTAGGCATTTTAAATGATATATTCGCCAGTTTCCCAATTTAAAGCACATAAGGCTTGATGTTCCCCACATCATCCATGGCATTTTAATTCATATCCTAACTATTGTCCACATCAAGTAATCTCTCACAGTCTTGTAAATGACAGGTTTAGAGATTGGGACAGGACAGCTGCATTGAATCAGAACAGAGGCTCATACTACACAATTCGCCTACCAGAGTTACAGAGTTTGTCTCAGTCCAAGACTAATTTTCTGACTTCTCTCTCTGGCCATATTTGAATTTTTTTTTTTCCAATCAAGAAACTACCTCCACTGTTTGCTACAAGAAAATTGAAGCAGCACAATTACCCACACTAATTTTCCTAAAACTAGTTCCAGGCCCCGACAGGCTTTATGGTGCCAGATCAGCCTGGGAATAAAAGAACAGATAATGAGAAAAAAACAGACTGTCAAGGTGATCTTATTGCTACAGATATATATTCCATGAACAATCCTAAATTACAAATTAGTATCTTTTATTTGCTGGCAGGACTGGAAGAAAGTGACGCTCTTGTTTTTTCCTGCATCAACAGTTGCAGCAATTTCACGAGCCTATTGCTGCAACACAATCCCATCTGAAGTTTATTCTAGAGATTTTTGATACGCAGACAAACAATATATCTCATTACAATCATGAGAGTATAATCCATATGATCTGCTTGTTTCCTACAGACTTCCTAGCTGCAAGCACCACATAAGACACATGGAATGCAGGCCAACGTACTAAGACCAGAAAGACTGGTATAAAAACCTAGACATATCCATCATCCTCGTCCAGATGGTGACACTGCAGTGCAAGTAAAACTAATATTTTCTAGGAGTAAAAAAACAGTTTTCTGTACTTCTCTGCCGTTAATTCTTTGATGCATCCTTTTCAATAAAGAAATGTAAAAGTAATTCCTCCCCAAAGTAAGCAAAAGCCTCAAAATCCAGTGCTTTGTCATTAGCCAGAGAGCACACAAGGCCAATTAATAACTCACTTGTTGCATTACAATTAAGACTCTTCAAGAAAGCCTTAAATTATTTGCCAAAACCTGATTTAACAGTTATAGCATCATCCCACAATTTTCTGTCAGGCACCAAGGAAAGGAAACGTTTTCTAATGCCTATCTATTTGTTTACCACCTTGTTGAAAAGCACTAACACTCGTACCTTCTAGGAACACATGATTCATGATTCTGTACAGTGCAATTCATCTAGTGCAAATTCTCTGTAAGCATAGGGAATAGTACATGCAGCTCCAGCAACTACCAGCACCCTACTCACTTTCATCCAGCACTATCAAATGATTCTGCACAATGCAAGAGGCCATACACAAGCAGTCTAAAGGCTGAAAAAATGCCCTGACAAGAAATTGCAGATCTTTTTTGGTACTTCATTCAAGCACTCCTAACAGCAGCTGCAAATCTGAACTTGCTCATATCAGCTTGAGCTGATGCTTGAGGTTGTATCTGCAACCAACATTACAGATGTGTATGCTACTGTCTTTCTTCCAAAACAGCAGTTTCTCCAGTCAGCCCAAAAAGGCCCTGCCTGTTTGCTAAAGAAAGGGGTTTCCCAGTGTGCAGACAGCCATAACAAATACTAAAGAGAAACTCCATAGTTCATTAAAAATAAATACACAAGTCTCCCAGCTGCTGAGCCATCGCTGCTCATAGTAAGCTGTCTTATTAAGATTTTTTTTTTTTGGTATCATCTGTTAGATAAAGCTCCAACACTGGAAAGCTGATTACTGATACTAATAACCCACAAAATATTCAGTGCCTCAAACAGTCCTTGCAATTCCTTGAGGAGCTGCCCTGTATACATTAAAAAGGGACACCAAAAAGAGTAGCAGGTAGAGGTTATTCTCCACTGCGAACCAGTTTACTCTGCACTCTCCCCAGTCCTCTGTTGCCACCCTGGTTTTAAAGTCCCTGCACAACCATCCAGGGAAAAGCCCTGACCAGAGTGACAGCGACTGATCCTCCTCCAGCAGCTCAGATGTGCTTCCTGTGATTATCACCCACTGAATAGCACTCAGCTGCAGCAGGTCCCACTGTGAAAGAGAAGAGCAGACCTCAGAGGCTTCACCTTCTGCCTCTGCTACCAGCTTCCACAGAAACTTCGGCCAGTCTCTTCACATTCCTGTGCTCCCTCATCCCTGGTCTGCAGTTTTGGGCATCCTGGAAGATGAAACCATCTTCAGGAAGGCAGGTAAGTGTGATCTAATTAAAATACACAACCTGTGTTACAGAGAATGGAAGCTCAGGACAGAAATTCTGAGGCTTAATTCTCATCAGACCACTCTTGCTTAGAGCAAACAGGAGTCCCATCAAACACACAACAAGGTTATAGTGGAATAATTTTATCTCCACCTGACATGTTAAGGGTCGGGTCCCTCTGCACACAGATGGAAGCAGGTGTGGTCTCGGCAGCTGCCAAAACATCTGTGCACATCATCAGGCCTTGTGAAGGATCACCTTCACCTACGTGAACAAATCTGTAATTTCAAACAATGACAACCACAGTACCATCACAATTAAATTTACATGACAAGCTGAGAGACAGCACTATAATAAAAGGCATAAATAAGTCTGCTAGACAGCATCAAATCTCACAAGCAAACAGAACAGCATTCATGAGACAGAAGCAAGATGGCTTGTGAACACAATTTTCTTATTTCAGGCATACAGTGCGTCCAAGTATTTTTTCCTAATCACTATGTGTTGGAGTAAAAATTACATTCAGAATTACATTTCAGGCCCATGGTTCTCTCAAGCTACACCAATAGTCACAGGCCATGTCCACACAGACTCGGCTAGTTTAGCAAAGATGTCACCCCTGCAAAACAAGCATCTCATGACAGATTTTCAAACAAAATTCTTCAGCAACGTGAATTTAAAATTCAGGACACTTTCTCGTGCATTTGGATAACGCTGTATTCACAAACTAGTCTCAGGGAGTATTGCTTAGCACTCTGCCTGAGAAGAAAGTCTTTATCAAAGTATCTCATACTGTTTAACCACAAAGCATCTTTCCCAGCACTAAACTGTCAAGTTTCTTCAAGGCAAGCAGCAAGTCACAAAAGAGTTCTGCAAGCTGTCACGCTCATTTAGTGATAGATTTTTGTAGGCTATGGCTAAGGTATCTATGCACGTCTGCTCCAAATATTTTCCATCTTATTTTTCATTCCTGCAGACATGCTGCCACAATGTGCCATAGAAACATAACTATACTGAGCTATGGAATTGCACAAATGTAGCTATATCTTCAAATTTTTTGATGAACTGGTACAAAAGCAATTTGCAAGCAAATTCCTACCTACATGAATTACTGTGCCTTACAAATATTCTCTATAAGTGATCAGTGATTTTTGTCTTCAAGAAGACCACCTGTAACCAAAGGTTTGCAGAACTGTGTCCCAAGACTCCCACCAATCATTTCCTAAATTGACAGAGATGCCTTTGCTGAGAGGACACAGATCTGCAAGGCCACACCCCTCTCCCTGAGGCACAGCTGGTTTTTTTTTGGGCCACAATGTGTTCTCAATAATCTCATCATAAATTTCAACTATTTCCTTTGATCCAGTAGAGCTTTAATTGCATTTACAGCGGAGCAAGCACAATCAGAATCAAAACTTTTACATACAACTTTCAGGCACATTTCTGGAATTTATTTTGATGCACACAAGCTTAGCTGCAATTGTTTCAGATGTTGTCCCAGCTGTTTTCTCTCCCTTTTCCTATCCCCACATGAAACACTAACAGTTGCATTGTCTTTTATGGGCTGAGGAAGTGAAGGAAGGGGAGGGACTTCCAGGAATTTTTAATTTATATATTTTTTACTTTAACGTTTTTATGGTTTGGTTTTTTGGTTTTGGTTTTTTTTTTTAGATTTTTATACATATATGAAACTATATGTACAGACACCAAGAGAAAGAATTTGGATTGCTCAGCCCAATCCTTGGTTTCACATTTTTAAGCAACATCACTCCAGCACAGTGAGGATAATTACTATTTTATAGTTCTCTCTCCTTGCTTGATTCCATTTGGATTTTGAAAAGCTCTCTATATTAAAGCTTCTCATTAGCCACATGAAGCCCAGTACCCTAGAAACAGTATTTAATTCAACCATGCCCTCCCTTCTGGGCATTTCCTGGCAAAAAATTGCCAGTCAGAATAGCTGAAGACAGCCAAACATTCACTGCAAGGAAGTGACAAAACAAGGGTCTTTATTGCTGATAAAAGCCATGGAAACATCAGAATGCAAAACAAAGGTGCTGCCTTTTTTTCACTTCCATCTGCTTCACTAAAGCTGTGACTGCTGCTGTGATGGAATTGAAGGAACCAGTTTTCACCCTGAGATAAACTCTAGCACAGTAGCAAATGACAGAAGCAATTTTACTCCCTGTGTTAAATCACTATGTTTACTCTTACATTATTACCAAACAAGTTCCTCACACCATGTTCTCATTTTCCGTGCTCTTCACCATGCTCATACTCAGGAGTTAGGCCTGACAAAAAACCAAACTTTTATCATTAGCCCTGGCTGTGCTAAAACAAAGGATGCTATGGTCTATTTCCAAAGGAGAAAAGGGAATAAACTCTCAGCCTCCACAATTCCCTACAACTCCTGTTACTCTGAGAGTCAAACCTGTGTATTAATAAGATCTGGTGTTTATGATATCCTGGATGCCAGTTCCACCACCTGGAAGTGCAGCTATCCCAGGCATCCACAGCACTCAAGGGCTATTACACTTACACCTGCCAGGTGGATGAGTCTTGTCTGACACAGGCGGTCATGGCCAGCTGTGCAGGGCAGCAAGGTTCATCCTCCTCTGCTCTTCACATTTTTAGCATAGCCAGCTCCTGAACAAGCACAGAAGTTTGGAGACCTTTTGGAGACTTTTGTTCAAAGGTCTCCAAACTCACAGTGACCCAAAAGCCGAACTGAATTCCCCACAGTGTCCACAACCATAAACCACTTGAATGAATATATATGACCCATCTTTATGCGGAGCACAGCCATACCCATACACCTAGAGCTGGACTATACCTGTAACACAGATACACCAGTGCCAGCTGAACCCTTGAAAGATGCATGCAACCAACCACTTATGCCTCCACAGGAGCAGGAATGACCTGTACCACATACAGGTGCCACTGTGCTGGCAGAACAGTGCTCATGCCAAGTCACACCAGCTGGACTTCTAATGACCACACAGCAATTATTGCATTAAAGAAATCATACCCCTTGCAGTCAAAATTATACTGGTACAAAAATCTACATGCAGACCAGGCCTTTAATCAATTTCAGAAACCTACACAAGGGATTGTCCCTCCTTAATTATATAGCCATTTAAATAAATTTGTTTAAATCAAGACCTAAGACCTGAAATAATTTTTTTAAGGAGTATGGCTTTGTTACCTGCATGCATGCTGATCTTGCAAATGAAGTCACTGACTTTGACAGCTCACTCTTAGGAGCTCAGAGTTTGTTACATGGCAAATAAACAGAAAGCAGTAGGGTAAACACTTCTGCTTCAGTGGTTTGAAGTAACAAGAACAATTCATAACCACTCGAAACAGTGCTGTGGCAAACAGATATTAACAGTGAAGGGGGTTGTTGCACTGCAGTGGCCTGTGAAAAACACCCATCTTGGCCATCCTGGAAATGTAACTCCATTTTCACTCTTGGTGCTCTGCCATCACTACTGCACAACAGACAAAATCTACTGCACATAAGAAGAAAAGGACAGTAAGCTGCATGATGCTCTAACACAATTTACCTAGTTTTCAAACAAAAGCAGATAGAACAATGTATTTAGTAACTTGCAGAGCTTTTACCCTGCCTCCATCAGGGGTTGTGCTCAACTATCCATGTCAGGAGCATACAGCAAACCTCTGTAACGTACTGTTAATCTCAGGCATGAGAGGGCTTTAAGAAAAGGAAAACAAACAAACAAAAGAGAAAAAGAGGCAACTACGGGAAGCTTGAAAATCTAGTCATTTTATTTGTTCAACATATTTTCCCTTCTCTGCATTCATCTACATATTCTTCCTTTATTTAATATTCTTTCAAAATCTGGAACAGAACCAGCTTGCAAGTCCATCCTTTTACCTACCTACACTACTGAACACTCAGCAACCCAACTTCCTAAAACCAAGCAACAAGACAAAGTCACAGAGAGATCAGACAGCTCAGTATCACAGCAGGCATCACAGTGGCCACTGTCTGTCAAGAATGAAGGCACAAACCAACGTGCAAGAAAGAATAACAACAACAACAATAATAAAATCTGTCTTCTGATGTTTCCCATGTTAGCAGAGTGCAATAATTTACTCTACAAGTTACATAATTACAATACTTAGCCTGGGCACAGCCCTAGCAGTATAAACACACCTTTTACCAACACCTTCTCTCATTAGCTATGCGGCATATTTTCTGTTTCTGCAACAGCACAGATGTGCCATTTTAACAAAAAAAAAAAACCACAAAACTGCACAAGATATTGTCTATGTGATATTCACTATACAAACTGTGCCATCAAGTGAAAAACAGAAAGAGATCCTCACTGGCACGGCCACAAGGCCAGACGTGCATGGCTACACCTTCAGCACCAACACCCACTTCATTCATGGGAGATATTTTACTACTTCCCTTTTTTACTTAACTCACACTAGTCACTCTAGTCACACTAGTTTTCCTCAGCCATGCTAGAAGCTACGCCCCTGAGAGCTACTTACCTCTTATCTGTTTGCAATGCCAAATCAAGATATTATTGGACTGCTAATGCTGGTTCGTCACTGTTAGCACTGACAAGGGTGCCCTGGAAGGACCTGCACTGGAAACAGCCCTGGTGTGCACCAGTCTTTGAATTGATGAGTTTTTCCAGCACCAGAGATGGTAAAGGAAAAACAAAAAAGAGCAGATTAGCACAACAATAGTGTTCAAAGCACACTGAAATTATAAAGGTCATAAGAACTCGCCTATGTAAAGATTTACAAAAAAAAAAAAAAAAAGGCAGCAGCAGGCCTGACACATACATTAAAAGAAAGACTTCTCTTCCAAGTATCAACCCTGACTATGGGCTCTGTCTAACAAAGCATGACAGATCAAACCAAAAACTGGCAGAGGTCAGCATTGCTCTCATTTTCTTCACTTCACTATGCCAAAGGTCCAAGCCCCCAGCAGCCAAGCAGATGGAAGAAGGGTGCCTGTGCTCTGGCACATTTTGCCATTTAAATCACAGGGAGAAGCAGGGCTGCTGAGGCCTTGGACTGCCATTTGTTTCAATCAACTCAACTACAGCACACAGTGAAATTTGACAGCAGACAGTAACCTACCAAACTTGAGACATGCTGCTTTCCACATCTGCCCTCCTCCAGCTGAGTGGGCCAAGGCTACATCGGCAGGCATTCTGAGGAGATTCAGCCCAACTCACTTCAGTTGCCCACACTGGTCTGGAGACAGCATCTTGGGATCCCCAAGGCCAAGAACTCTGTTTAAATAGGGAAAAAATGCAGCAACACACACTGACACAGGATCACAGTAGGATCTTCATATCTAGCACTGGTTAAAACAACCACTTTCATCACAACCGACTGTTTTTCAGACTAGGCAAATTTGAGTGTGTCATCATAGCATGAGTTCAGTGTCCCAGTATTCCAAGTCTGGTCCATTCTGGGCTCCTAACCCACCTACTAGTCTAACAACAGAACTAGTGGCTAATTTCACACAGAAGAGACCAACTGGGAAAAAATGAAAACACGCCTTTGATTTGAAAGTCAGGAAAGAAATAAGAGGTGAGGGGTTTTCTGGGTTTTTTTAGTTATTATTTTTATTAGTTCTGTTTTTAAACCTGAACACCGGTCTTTACCCCAACTGTCTCAGAGTCCTAATATCTCTGACGGAATTTTACAGGAATAATACTGGCATCAAAGGTCTGCCATACTGAGACAAAAAGGTCAATGGAAGAGTTAGGTGCCATTTTCTGTGGTATACCTTCATCACTCGAGTAGAAAGATGACATGCAGCCAATTGCCAGCAAGCTTTTTGGACTGCCTTTACAATAAATGTAAAAAAAAAAAAAGCATCACAGCCTTTGCTAGCTCTGCTGATTAAAGATAGACAACACTTCATCTGACTTCTTTTGCAGTAACATGACCATAATTCACATTTAATATACCGCAAAGTCATCCGCCTTCCAAGTACAGGAATGTGTTCTGCTGAAAGTCACTGCTGTTAGGTCAAATTTAAACTCAATATTACAGGACAGAAATTACATTGCTATTAATAATAAATAGTCATGATAATGTTTTTCCTTAATAGGGCATCTCTTCCCCAAGAATCCTTATGCTTTATAAACTCTGGACTGAGTTTTATCCACTGCTACAACCCTAACTTCTGCCTGATTTGCATGGGTGCAGAGGAATGTAGAAATTAATCAGAGATTGCATCAGATCTATAAATTACTTCACTGCAGTTTGATGTTCCTCCCACCTCAGAGGTGGATCCAGCAATAATATTGTCAGTGCTTTAACAAAGAGTTCTCACAAACACATTTTGGACAGCAGGCCTATACTGCATGCCTGTATGGTGGCAGTGTTTCTCGTGAAGGGGTGGGAAGGCAAGCATCAGAGCAGTACTATTTATGTTCCTCTCTAAATAAAGATGCTCCCTCATGACCACAATAAAGTACAGAAAAAACACCAATCAGCAAAAAACTTTAAGTGCTCCTTAAGAGAAGCAGCTTCTGGAGGGCTGGGAAAGTCGTAATCTCTGTAGTCCCCAGGCAGAATGGACTCCTACCATGTGCTACTACAACATAAACATTTTAAAAACTAACACTACATAGACATGGCTGCGAACACATGCAGTAAATACTCAACACACAGCTCCATTCCTGTCCTTAACTTAGGATGAAAGAGTAAGCAAAACAACTGTAAATAGAATCAAGGACAACATCTCCAGAGATATGCTAAACATCTGGTACTTGAGTCTTCTGAAAAGTAAAACATTTGCTCTCCAGAAACACTTATGTGGAACTTAGGAATAAGTTCTCTTTATCCAAGCTGACTTGACACAAACATCAACAGGACCCGGCACACAGAAACACCTGTGCCTTCAAGATGAAATGTCACCAAGGTCTTCTCAGAATCACACACAGTAAATCACTTCACCTGATGTGGCAGCTACTCAGTCTCACAAAGCAAGTGTTTCAGTCAGGATCTGAAGAATGTCATATCTAATTGACTGAGAAGGAATTACACTGGGAAGTCATGTGCTGACAGTTTTGAACTAGGTGGAGGCTCCTATCACACTGTCTGTATTAGCAGCTCTTCTGATGCTGGGCACAAATAGGCACTCAATAGGTGACATATTTCATTCCTCTATGCAAACACATCTCCCCTGCCTGATCAGGCTTAGGATACGACTGTACTACTGAAGCATGCAGGGAGGGGAAAAGAGGACAACTTCTAGCAAACACACTGAATGTTTCAGTTCAGTGAGAAGGGAAACCACCCCGATTCAACACCAGGATTGTTCTCAATGTTTACCTTAATATTCACCCACTGATCTTTCTTGACCACCAAGCAGCAAGTCAGTAAGGACATCAGTTTTGTATTATGCTCCACGGAGCAAATATAAAGCAGTAATAAAAAGAACTTCTAAGTGAGCATGACAGATCAGGGGCAAGAAAGGGAAAGGCCCATTGCCCACAATCAGGCCCATTTTGTAGAAGCAAATGAGGAATTTGATTCCTTTTATCCAGAAGTGACGGAGGCCACCAGCGTATTTCACATAAAACTCCATGGGTTTTATTTGTGCTTTTGGTCACTGTTCAAACCAGCCAGGTTTCAAGTTCTCTCTTTATCTCTCAGTTGGTTCCAAAGACTTGCCCAACATTGATCCTACTCCAAAGAAAACTACCACAGAGTCAGATGCAGCTCAGGAACCTGTTTCTAATAGGGACAGGCAGCAGAGGTTTAGAGGAAAAACTAACAGGGCAAGTTTGAAGCTTTATTTCTCCCATTTTGTCCCATCAACAGCCACCAGTAAGCCACTGTTTGGGGACTTCCTCAGCTGGGGTAAGTATTCATACATTTCTGTTTCAACAGCAGTTGATGGGCCACTGTGTCAAAAATACATTCCAAGCAAAAACACACCTACATGTCAGGTGGATCAGTGAAAGCAAAACAACTGAGTCCTTCCCACCAAGTTAAACACAGCTGTGGGGACACCTGTTTCACCCCACCTTCTCCTCTGGAGTCTGCATCAGGAATAGGCCAGAGGGGACTTAACGTGCTGCAAATTCACAGTGTAAACTCGGCTCTAGAAGCATGATGGAAGCACCACCAACTGCTTCCTTGGGCTTTTACTTTTTAATAATGAAACTTCACCAAATCAGAACACAGCTTTGGGAAACAAGACCATTTAAAATAAAACATGGGTACCAAATGAAAGTTGGTCCCTCTCTCTTCCCAGGCCAGACATGCATTCTGTAATAGAGAAGCCAGACATGCATGTTATTAACAAGCAACTCACGATTTCTCAAACTCTTCTGCTTCAATGTAGGACATCACATTTAAACCTCTTGAAATCTCCAATCTCTGTAAAACCTCTGGTACCCCATCTATGTCCTATCACTAGCTGCTACATAGTATTTTTGGTGTGAAATTTCAAGAGTAAGAAATGTTTTCTCATCATTTGTTTTCCTCAGTCCACACAACATTGCCCCTGTTTACCAGAGACTTTTGAACTTCCCACTTGAATTGCAGTCTCTCCCACAAACCAGAAAATCCATTGATTAAAGCAAAATAATCACTCCAGGGCACAGCAGTTCCCAAGCCATGAAGGGCAAGCAGGACCAGAAGACAGAGCTGCCAGCAGAGAGGTATTCCTGTCAGCAGTTTGGGAATTGCTGCTCTAGCTCCCTGTTTGCACCTATAAGAACATGCAAGAACTTTCATTGTTATAGACCCAATGTTTGCATTAAAAAAAAAAAAAAAGAAAATTTACCTCTGAGATAACTGTGAGAGGAGTTATTTGTAGTCCAAGATATATTTCTGTAATAATCTTTTAAGTAAAACACTATAAAAAAATTATCAGATGTTGCACATTATCATCTTGTAACCTGTTTAATGGCCATTCCATGCATTTTTACACAAACTTTGTTACCCCTACAACATACAAATAAGGCTGCTGGGGAAAGGGAGGAAACCCTTTAACTAGAGGTGAAAGGGAACCAAGAATGGTGATTTCTAATAAACAGGAAGAAAACACCTTTTTTCCTGCTCAGGTCTGTTGCTAGCAGATTGCATCAGCAAGTTACCATCAACATCTCAGCTACATCAATTCATAGAACCATTCATAAATTCAGCTCATGTTTGAGAACAGACCTTTTTTTTCCTTCTTTAATCTGCAAATATTCACAGAAGGACAAAACATTATTATTTTATTATGCTAGACATGTGTCTGGCCCTCTGAGAAAAAGCACACCAATTGTGTTTATTGTTTCAGAAATTTTGTTCTTCTAACAGATGCCTTGTGTCTGCCTGAAACCTCATGGGACTCTACCTCTAAGAGCACAAGGCAAGCCTGGACACTTCCACGAACAACACCTGCAGGAAGAGAGTGTCACAGGAAAACTGACACAATTGTCACCAAATCAATGTGTGTCAAATATGGTACCTTGTTACCTTATACTTTCCTTTTTATGTGTTTTGTAGGATACATACTTCTACATTACAAATTCATTCACATATTCTGGCAAGCAAGTCAGGCTTCTGATGCAAGGATAGCATCTTCAGGAAAAAGTCAAGTGTATTATAAAAGAAAAGCAAATGTTCTGACTCAAAAAACAAGCATTTCCAAGCACAGAAAGTAACACTGAACAAAGATTCCAGACAAATGCCTACACTGTACTTGAGGCAGGATTTTTTCTTTAGGTACTGACTTAATTTCCTTAATTGCATAATTTCAAATGTTGAAAGCAGTAGCTGGCTGCGATATTAGCAGCATTTGAATGGTGACTAATTCTAATGAGTATGCTAGTAGCAATTTAACACTGCTATCGCTCTCAGCCTCATAAGATGTGTGTGGTGTATCGTAATCACCCTGGCTCATAAACCTCCACACTCTCTGCGACGACACTTCACAGCTTCTTCTCTCATTTTTCCCTTTTGTCACCTATATTTGAGGGAACAAATTAAGATTTCTTTATTGCAGAGGGTGCTTCCACTTAAATCCATCGGAAAGCCAATGTGCGAGGATCAGAGATCCCGAAGCTGGAAGAGTAAAGCCCAGACGTGCGCTCACATAGGAGAAAGCGAGATGCGGCCCTCTTTTGCATGCCTGAAACCAGAGCAGCTCACCACAGTGCATGCCTACTTTTTCAGTCCCTCCTTCCCTTTGTACGTGAGCTTCGGCTAAGCGTTTCCTCTGCTGTCACCGCTTCCTGCCTCCCTCTCTGGTTCGCAGCTGGGGTCCCAGGGGCAGCGCGGACACCCGCACCCCCGAGCAGCGCGGGCCCCCCAGGGCGGGCGCGATGCTCGGATCCCCGCGCCCCTGCCAGGCGCGGATGCGAACCGGCGGGCGAGATTATTATTTCCTCCCTTTCACCGCGACTTTCTCCTTTTTACTACCACACGGATGACACCTGCTCCCTCCTCCCGCACCCTCGGGTGTGAGGCCCGGCCCTGCCCAGGCTTGCCCGAGCATCCCGGAGGGGCGGGTCCCCGGTGTCGAGGGACCTCGCCGGCGAGGACCGGGGATGCAGGATGTCACGCCGAGCTGCCGCAGCGCCATCGCCCGCGCCCCGCCGGTCCTCGGCCTGCACCCACGGCTCGACCAGCCTCTCTCTGGAGACACAGGGAATTCGGGGAAGAGAGCTGAAGAGTAAAGCGAAGGGAAAACTCCGCGCTGAGGGGAGAGGTTCAATTCCATTCAGCCCGAGGCGAGCGCGAATCCCGAGCCCCATGCAGGGTCGCCCCCCGGCCACCTGCACTCACCCAGGGTCTTGACGGCGACCTGCCGTGTGAGCGGCGGCGGCAGGTTGACGCAGACCAGGTCGACGTCCTGGTGCAGCAGCACCTCGTCGATGCGGCTGGTGTAGAAGGGGACACTCATCTCCTTGGCCAGCTCCTCCGCCTCCTCGGGCGTGCGGCCCCACAGCGCCTTCACGGCGAAGCCCTCCGCCTTCAGCAGCGGCACGATCACCCGCGCCGTCAGCCCGGTGCCGAACACCCCCACCCCGGGCAGCATGGCGGCGGCGAGGCGGGTGGCACGGCGAGGCGCTCCCTCGTTCTCTCAGCGGGGAGAGAGAGGCAGCCCCCGCCCGCTCCTGCTAC